>DWNE01000975.1:0-24239 GCA_018249875.1 Cecropterus toxeus | reverse complement strand
ATTGAGTACCTCCTCCTTTTTGGAAGTCGGTAAAAAAAAGATGAACTACCTTGCTTACTACTTCAATAAAACCATCAACTCATTCTTCAAACTCGGTGCCTATTGCAAAGCACGTCAGTGTTCGTTATGTGATCATACCCTACATATTATTTTAGCTTGTTAGAGTTGGGCAGCTAGTATATCATTTCTATGGGCTCAGTGATAGTATCCTATTGCGTGCGGCTCATTACCCGTCTGACACGCAGAGGTTTCTGCATGCGATACTAATTAGACAGACTTATGTTTTGCTTATTAGAATTTAATTATCACTACTTTACAGTGAATGAAAACATCGCGAGGAAACCTGAAGTTCTCTAAAAAAAGAGTTCTCGAAGGTGTGCAAAGTCTACCAATTCGTACTTGGCCAGCGCGGTGTGCAGGTATGGTAGATCAATCTACCTTACGTGTAGTTCCTTTTTTTTAAGCCTCCGTATTACGAGATAACTCCAAGTGTATTATTCTATACCGTTCGTTTCATCACTATTAACATAGGAATTGCTAATTCTTCTAAGGTAGTCGCCATTCTGAATAATGAGAGTAAACAGAGTTCATTGAAATATCGTCACGTAGCACGACTACAGCAAATTAATCTCGCGCTTGTTCATTCGCGTCACGCGTGCTGTACACAAATAAGAACAGCCAAGTTGTGTTATTTATCGGGCGTTTCCCGCTCGCTTTGTCAGCGATTATAGAGATCACATCTCATTACACTTTTTACCGATTACGTCAGAAGGCAATGTATTTCGAGTGCATGTGTGTATATATGGATGTGTGTATGTGTGTGGGTTTGTGTATGTATGTATGTATGTAGGTATGTATGTCTATTTCTTTCGTACGCGCTACAATCCAAACGACTTGACATACAAGTATCTTAACATAAATTAATATGTCGTATAATTTAAATTATCTTAGTTGTTATAGCTGTTTGTTCTTATGATAATTAGTTTAATTGTTACCTATTTGGAGGACGTTGAAATCTTACGTGTTTATGATTAATTATTCAAACTAATAGTTAGTAGTTAGTAGTAGGTAGTATTTAGTAGTAGTTAGTAGTAGATAGTTAATAGCATCAATCGTTAAGGAAATCCATGTTAGAAAGGTAGTAGAACTCTTTGTGGTTTATCGTGGTCAAGGTGAAACAGTGGCTTTGTTGACCCGTACATAGTGCCCATTATACCCGTAGTATCCGTTAAATATTAAAGTGTACAATAATGTATAAATTTTAGTATAGGTTTATAAATAAAACTAGTAAGTCTCAATCACGCATATCATTTTATTAAGTCGACTGTAGCTATGCTCCCTTCTATTCATTTAGTTACAATTAATTGACAATTAATAAAAAATATTCTTAACTTTAAGGGTATAAAAATAAAATTGTAAAACAATTCCTATCTAAAGTTATTGGATTTGAAAAAATGGCGTTTTTAATAAACATAACTATGAAATATTGATATAACATTTCGGAAATAGCTTAATATCATTCAAAATTATATAACAGAGTACATTGCTGTTTCGTGACTAAGGAATAGGAGGAGACTAAAAGTGTGAACCGCTTTTCGAAAGAACTTTGATACACAACACAATAATTTCACATTAATGAATAAAACATTTTTCATGCAGATTTATTTTGGTGACAAAATTTGGTTAAGTTTATTTTAATTTATTTGTTAAAAATAATGATACATAAGTCTAAATTGAAAAAAATCTTTGAATTTCTTTGGTTACGAAATTAAGTGGACGTATCTTTGGTTAAGTTTTTAGTAAAAAAATAATTTTAAAGAGAATCAAGAACAAGAGTATTATAACGAAACACATATTAATTTTCATCTTATAAGCCATATAACATATTTGTAACTTATTCATTAATTGCATTGCAAAAACACCCTGGACTATGATACAGGCCTTATCTATTTTGTAGATGCACGGCTACACGGTTTATAGGCTTTTTTATTACATTGAAGTAGCAAACGAGCATGCAGGACACCTGATGGTAAGTAGTTGCTGCCGCCCATGAACATATGTACTTTATATACTTGTACTGTATATACATCGAGTCGGAAGTTATATGTATACACGTATATTGAGGCAGAAATGGGTGTATCGGTGATACCGCCATGATTGCTTACAGTTGTTCATATATAGTTACATAAAGTTCGACTGCTGCATATTTGAATCAATTATAATATATAAATAATTTTGTATATAAGAAAATAAAATTGTTGTACATCAGCGATCGGCAACCTGCGGCCTGTGACGCACTATTGGCCCGCGGGACATCCTACAACTCTTCCTTGCGGTCCGCGAGTCTCCCCAAAACCGACTCGCCGTCAGACTTTCTGATGGACAGTATGTGGCTATCAAGTTTCAGAGGGTTCAGAAACTAGTTATGAATTTGGTCAGTTGTTATCCAAGAAGTAAAATGTGGCAGGCGTTGCCGAAAGGTTGCCAACCGCTGCTATACATATATTATGATAGATAAGCAAGTGAACCATATTTTTACGAGAAACTTACAAACTTTTAAGCATTATGGAACGAATACATAATACACGAATTAAATCATATATGTCAATTAATAAAAATAACAGTACCTATGTATGAACTACTAGTAGTGATGACAGGTATATAATGAAAATATATATGAAATGATAAAGTTTATTTATGTGTATTTCCTTTAGATTAACAATGACATAAAAAAATCCATGCGCTTGAGAGAATTAAATGATATTTTTTAGCATTTACGTCATAGAATAATTCTAGAAGGTACGATATTTTTACCAAAACAATTATCATTTCATATTTTAACCATTTACAACAAAAATTCTAGTTTAGGCTGTAATTCGAAAGGCATATATACTATTTGTTATGATATTTCAATAATATATTCGTTATTAATATTAAATTAAAAAAAAACAAACAATAAATACATTTGTCTTAAATAAATCATTACAGTGTCGACATTACGTTCAATTTTTTTATCCAATATAACGACAAGAAGTTAGATTGCGATTTCTATTTTTCTAGCTACAACAACTCCTTATCTATGATTTATGATAAGTAAAAAATGCTTTTCCCCTAAAGTTATGCCATTAAAAATCCTAGAAGGAAATCATTTTATTCACACTATTGAAGAAGTTTATCCTATCGACTGAAAGCATTACATTGACTTTAAATGACTAATATATTTTATAGTAGGTTTATGTCAATATTAGGCATATTAATACATTTTAGTCTATATATTTTATTCTAATACATAACTAGTAAACTATTACATTCGCTATCAGTCTGATGTCAACAACAATAACTACATTTATGTCTATTTTACTTATATACATTAAATGTTCTTGGACAATACGTTATTGAATTTGCTATTTGATTGTTCTACATGTATACTTTTTACCAGCGCTGCCTGTATTTTTATAATTTAATTATATGTAGCTATATATAATAATTATGTTTTAATCGTTCTTTTCTATTTCCTAAGAAATATATTAAATTTAAAACATCTTTTACGTCAATATTTGTATTGAATGTATCAAATAGCAAATTGAATATAGTCCTCAAGAGAATAATTATTTTTTTCGTAAATTTATAGAAACAATAATAACGGTAATGTGTTCATATATTTATTTGCAAAACTGTTATGTCTTTTTGAATCAGAAATAAGAAATAATGCTTATACGAAAAAACACCACACTGGATTAGAGATGTATAAGATTAAAGGTTTTCCCATGAAATTAGAAAAGGAAATAGAAAGTTCATAAAGCTATATAGAGACATTATTATATAGAGACATCTGCTAAAATATACCAAAAGAAGGTAAAAATTGGTATAAACCCAAGATGACCTTTATATAATTAAATAGTGAGTGTCCTCAACCAAGAAGGCAATACTAACAGGCATTTTATTTATGATATCAGTTCAAGTTTTTAATCTCAGCCTTTGTTTGATAATTACCTTTAATAATATTTAGCTTATTAATGTATATTAATAAGATAAATCTTATCTTGAAAGTATTTCAAAAGATTTTACTCTAAAAGTCGCAAAAACTTTTTAAAATATAGGCGACAAGTTTCATAGCTTAATATTTTCGGAGATTTTCGAACGAAAGATACCGCCTGGCTGTAATCCAAACCAAAATGGAGTCGACGCTATCTACAGATCCTAATTTACAAAATAACAATACTGCTTTATTGTGAGCTCAGAAATATAAATCATACGGTATAGACAAAAGATAGTCGCTAAAATTAAAACTAAAATAGAAATTATTAAAAAGTCACAAAGGTTGATAAGCATGTAATGATAATTTTCAAATTGTAACGGAAATAACAAGAAAAATAGATAATATTACATGATAAGGGTAGATAAACGTAAAAGTACATACATAAATAAATATACATAAACTTGGTATAACTAAAGCCTGTGAAGACAATACGAAGTCTCGACTTATATTGTTAAGGTTGAAATAGTGAAAAGGTTCAAAAATATTAACATATTTAATTATGTTATGAAAAACAAAAAATATATCAATATCATATAAACCAAATATTCACCGGCATCGTAATTCGATTGTTAACAGTTTTGCAAATATTTCTTTATTATCACCCAGTTAAATCAAGTTATATTGGTTTTAAATAATTTATTTGTAACTAAAGTTTATTCGTTCACTAAATGTGTAAAATGTAGGCACATTTTGGAAATAAATCAATCTCTCTTTTTTAAATTAACGTGTTACGAATACTTTAAAACATTTGTTAAAATTTAGATTGATATCGCTTATTACTTCTTCAATATTATCTTTGGTGATTATTATTATGCGTTTAAGTACTATAGGTATTTTAAAGTTTCAATATATTTTAATTAGTTTAGGGCTAAATTTGCCATCTATTTTAACTATTATAACTATTTTATGATTAATATTAAATATATTTAATAAGCCATTTTCTTCTTATAGTATCGTTTTAACGCGCATACGCTAAACTACCAGACAAATAATTATATCAATAGCAAACACACAATAGCATCACTGTTATTTAATTATAATTTAAATATAATAAAATATAAAAGATGAAATAGCATTCGATGCTATATTCAATAACCTTATACAACGAATCCACAGTCCGTGAGTATGTAACTATGATTTGTGCTTGCAAGACTAATTTTATCATCTTGAGAAACATAAATATGGCCGAATTTGGCCAACACGCTACCACGTGCTTTAAGTTTAAAGTAATGAGACGTAAATTCCCCTCTATGCCATTATTTCAATTGTCTCAATTTTTAAAACAATATAAGTAGATTTAAATAAAAAATTTCAACGTTAATTTCAAGTTATACTTTTTATTTGGTTACTATTCTTAATATTAATTTATTATAGCATTTTCTAACTTTACAATATTATTTTCCTATATTGATAAACTTATACTTATGTATACCGTAATGTAAAACTGTTTAGTGTCTTTGTCAACTTCACTATAGTCGGGTTATGCACTATATGGTCTTTGTCACGATACTACTGTCACTGGGGCTTGAACTATCTTCATGTCTCATGTTCTTCAGGTCCTGCAACAAATGAATATTATCAATTTGGTATAGTTTGAATCATCAGACAATAAATAATAATAATAACACTTTATAGACTCATAGCTCAACTACAATTTTCTACGTACAATACAATTTTCTACATGAAGAAAAATACACAAAAACCCAGACCCAGAACAGAAACATGAATTTATCATTCAGATGCCTGTTTGCTCATGGATCGAACCCAGAATATCGTCATTGCATAATCATGAAGACATAATTTTAATGGATGGATATTTTAAAGATTAATATATAATTTTAAAGGCTTTATGGATGTTAAGGACAAAATTCAAACGATTATACACTTTCGGTTCGCACTTACAAAAATAAATCTCAGAGCGTCACGATCTCCCACGAAATTGCTTATAGAATTCCAATTTTCCCCGACATGTGTCTTATAAATACATTATTCAGGTGCGCTCAACATATCAAAAGAAACGATAATGTCGTCTAACAGCACCCTCTATCGAGTGGGGAATCGGTTGACAATGAGGACGCGGGGGAAGATTCGTTAAAATCGCTCGCACGTGAAAAGGTTTCGCCTCCCTGCCTACACCGCAACGTACACGTAACAGAACATAATAATATTTTGTTGCTCATGCGAAAGATGATGGAATTCACACCATTGTGGACGGTGTTAAGTCGTTAAAACTGTACTTAATTGTTTATGTACATAAACAATATGTTTGTATATACATAAAATAAATACGAATTGTCCATATAAATAAATATATCCATATAATATCCATGTCCATATAATAAACACATTGCATATATACACATAAAAGTTAGGTGTTGTGAAAACATGTTATTTATATAATTTATGATTTTTTTATTTTATTAAATTGAAGTAGCAAACGAGCATGCAGTCCACCTCATGGTAAGTGGTTACTACCGCCCATGGTAAGCAACTAAATATAGACCAGGGTTCTATTCGAAGTCTGAAGATATGTTACGGGTACTCATGATTTGCGGTTTTTGAATTACTTTTTGTCGATAATTTAGTAATTAAGATTCTTTCAATTCGTCATCTTTCAAATTTCATTTCCTTAATTGGCACGCACGGAGTGGTTTACCATAAATACCATAAATGCACTACTCACCCGGGACGTAGCGTTTCTCTGAACGACAATTTCAAGTCTGTCCCCTGCTGACGCTATCAGCGGCACGGTTAGGCAGCAATCATAGTCCACCGTCCTGGTTCCGTTTACCTAAACGAAAATTATAAAGTAATAAATCCAATATTATTGGTTTTCAATATTGATTGCACTTCAGTCACCTCTTATTCTTTCTTCGAAAATCGAACCTTTGAAACTTTAAAAAAATAAATTGACAAAAGTAAAAACATTATAAAAACGTTATCTAATGTTGGTTATAACGACACCTAAAACCGTTATTACATACAAACGCAATAAATTTCTATAATCCTAAATAAATGTAATCACGTTTAGGTTTAGATCGAATGGAATATATTAAATACAATAACCATAGCTCACGTGTAGTTTCGCAAAAACAATTCCCTATAGTTCGATTCGGACGGCCATTATACGACGATAATCCGATCACGATATCCATAATCCGATATCAGACAAACCTGCAAAATCCTGTCGTACGGCCGTAAGAGGCCGACTATATCGGCCGGGCCGCCCTTTCTAATCCGGTTGATGTATACGCCTCTTTCGTATAATCCGTCGGACACTGAGAACCCGTAGTCATCGTAAATAGCGTCTTTGTATAGAATGACGTGGTGGACCGACCCTCTAGCGGGGGAGAGCGTCTCGCTGCCGTACAAGCCTGAAACAAAGAGGATTTGGAAATTGTTAGGCTTGAGGCTGTAACTGAGAAAGAAATAGGGGCTAGTCTTTGTTAGAAGTTGCGCTAAAGTTTTGTTGTTATGTAAAAAGGTAAAGGTATTTACTTTAAACACATTTCAAGGAGCAACAAATTCAAAGGCTGATAATAAAACGTATACTGCAAATTGTAAGGATAAGGATGTACCTATTGTATAAATTGCAGTAATAAAAGGCAGTCATTAAGTCAGAAGTTTATTAAATATTCACGCACTAAATAAATCAATATAAATTTTTATTCGACAAATATATCTGAGATATAAGACATATACTTTGTGTAAGTACAAGCTTAATTTGTCAAGAGAATTTATATATAATGAGTAGGTAGTGAAATAATAATGGCCGTTACTTGAAACCATTTTGTAAGGATATTAACGAGAGCTGTACTTGAAATTAATTTACGTGATAAATATATTTCTGCTCATTTTATCAAAGATATTTTTTACACATTTTTCGTTGTGACACGCTTTGTTAATACGTACTTGGTACATCATTTTCGTAAATTGGACTTGTGGTGAATTGGAAACTCGTTCCAGGAATTCCGGGCTTATGCGGAGATTTCTGTGGTGTTGTCACGGTGTAGATTCCGTTATTCAAATAATCGTTATCCCAGTTCGGCCTTCTGCTTTTTGGCGAAACTATTCCATATGGGCCCATTTGAACGTAATCGCATTTGCATGACGACTTCTCCATGTTATGTAACTGACAGTCTTTCATCGTGTTGGTCAAAATTTCAATCTGTTGGACATCGTCTTCTCTCGTTATGTTCTGTTTGTTCTTCAACGTGTTCTCTGGTATTATACAAGTATTTTCGTAATGGAACGTCTTCAAAGAATTGTTAAGAGAATAATTTGGCAGTGGCAAGTCGTTTATACTGTAAGGCGCCGCTGTACTAAAATTCGATGCCATAAGTTTGTCTTCGTCCGTCGGAGAATAGGGTTGCTTATCTATTCGACTCTTGTCGGGAACAGCATACTCTATTACCTCGGAATTACCTGAAACCGTATGAATAAATGTAGTCTAAACAAAGTGAGGTAATAAAATACCCTCACAGTAATAAATGGTCGCTTTTGAAATTGATTCCCGTTCAATTTACATAGGTTTCAATTTATTTAAGGTCTAGCACTAAACTATATAATAGATTTGTTAGAGTAAAAATAAAGGTACGCATGGAGATAACTTATTCATAGGTTTGAACGCTTCAGTGGAATTGTGATTTAGAAAGATACATAAAAAGGTCTGAATAAACAAGAAGGTCAGTTATGTGTCAGGTCAGGTCATTTTTTTCTTCATTTGTATGCCTGGCAAATGTCCATTAGTTCGCTTTGATCCTTTGATGCTATGGGACTTTGATTTTTTGCTACATAATTGGCAATTTACCAACGGAGTATTAAAAAGATATACTGCTATCGCTAACTCAATGATTAGGTTGTGTGTACTTTCACAAGACTATGTTAGCTGTCCTCAATTGTTTACTTTGATCTTAATCTAAAATCATATAGTCCTAAAGCATACCACAATTAGCACTAGTACGTATAGGCGTATTCTGATCCCATGATTCCACGGCACTGTCATTTGATAGTCCAGGACTTGATGTGGAATGACTCGAGTCTCTTGCACTTGATTCTGCACCATCTATTGAACCTGTTAAAAATAGATCGACAAATATTTTAATAATTTATATGTTTAAATAACTAGATTGAAATATTTGTATCAAAATACTTTAAATAATGAAACAATGACAATTGTACATCTGTAGTTTAAGTATTTTCAAGTAGTCATACAGCCCTGAGGCTGCATTGCAAAGTATGTGATCAAACTCAATTGCACATGAACTCTACATTGTCAGACTTTGACAATGTAGAGTTCATGTGCAACAGCGAACACTAAATATCAAGCAAGTTGCAACCTAGTTTGTTGATGCCATTATAAAAATAAGAGAACAAAAATTCATATGACGTTATGATCTGACCCATCAATTACAGTTGAAACCAATTTTTCGATATAATGAATTAAATCACCTTTATGGCACGGCGCCATTACTATCACCAAAACTTTTAAGCCAATTGATTTTGCTGAGTTTGAAAAGCCTGTCACGGGAAAGCGAAAAGTGTCGGATAAGAGCGTTAAGTATCATTTGGCCCTGCGCCAGCGTGGGTTTGACAGCGACCAACTAGCCCCAACGAGTACCAAACGCTGTTATAAAAATCTTTGTATTCAAATCGAAATTACTTTTCACGTAGGTAGTGATTATTGGAAACAGTAAAAAATATAGTTGATGAATAATATTTACTTATAATAAAACGTACGAATATACAAAAGTAACCTTATATCAGAAAAGAAAAAGAACAAATTGTAGCGAGACAAAATTGGTTTAAAACCCAATGTCAATAACATTAACGGTGATGATAAAGCCAAAAGATGTGCTGCAATGGTCATAAAACTAGACGTTTATCTTGCCATGTCGTTCCTTATTAATTCAGACTGTTTTGGAAATGAGCCCAATGGTTTGAACGAATTCCAAAAATAACAAGCAATGGTAACTTACCGGTGACTTTTCTGCAGAGTTGCAACTGGACTCTTTGTCCGCTTTGCTGCAACAGTTTTATTGCTTCCGACAAAGGCTTATTTAGGACACTTTCACCATTTATGCTCAGTAACTCATCCCCTATCGCCAGTTTTCCGCATTTTTCTGCTAGGCCACCTAGAAAATAGGACGGTTTTAAGTGAATTTGTTAGCCAAGTGCTTACTGTTATTTTTTTACAGATAAAATAGGTTACGTAAATAAAACAACAATTTCTTAAGGTACTCGTTCACATGCTGCAGTGAGACTATTACAATATTGTTATAAATAATATATTCATGGAAACATTTCTATAATAATGTTGTTTGACGTATTTCTTCCTTACCTTCAACAAGTCCACTTAAAAGTATCGGCTGTGTGACATCTTCACTTCCAGCTATTGTTAGTCCTAGAGGTCCATTATCGGCTCTTATAAGTTCTACCATAAACACAGCTGTATTTCCACTATCACTACTAGTGTGACTTCTCTCGCTTTCTTTAGCGCTATTATTTGGACTATCTGTATGATGTCCAGAGTCATCCCCACTATGGATTAAAGCCTTTGTTTCTATATTGCTAAAGCTTTGTAAAGTTAATTTAGCATTATGTTTGTGGATACTCGACCAATCTTCTGTAAGGTCACGTTTACGAATTTTTAGAGTTATAATATCATCTGGTGAGTTTTGCAGTATGTTGAATGCAGTGTCCTGTAAGAGTCGTAAAACTATTAAATAAATAATATTCACATCAAAAGCTAATTCTTCATTGTCACTATTTCCTTATTTATGTAAAGTTGTATTTTTCACTCTTCCGATAATTACTAACAGTTCGCAAGCGTAAGAATTTACTCGGAAACACGAAAGCACTCAGGAGAAAACTCAAAGAAGCTTAACGGCGTGGTACAACGGTGTATACTTTGCTTAAGTATTCTCCTCCTAAGTGACGGGTAATAGTGAAGTTTATAACAAGAAATATTATCGAAGAAGTTAAACTATTTTTAAAATGCAAACTACAAACACTTTCGAGTTAAATCTATATTAGAAAGTAAGTAAAAAAGAAGTAGCTGAATGGACAACAATTTTATATTCAATTTACTTATGTTTATTTCTAAATTCAACAATTTATCAATCATTTCCCTGTAGATTATAATAAGTCAAATGGTTATTTATTTACTCATTTATCGGATAGTTATACAGTTATACTTACTAAAGACAAGTTATGTAACGGTTGCCCATTGATGGCCAATAACTGATCACCAGCTGTGAGGGCCCCACTGCGGTGAGCCACCGAACCTGGCTTGATATCTGATATCACCATTGGCTCCTCGTTGCTTAAGAGCTTTTGCTTACAACCTGAATTAGGGAAATGAATTGTCATGTTTATTTTTAATTTCAAAAATAATCTTGTCATTTTGCCAACGCGTTTGTATTTCTGGAGCTGTCAGGATCTTGTTTGCTATTACAATATTTTGTTTCGAAATTAGTAGGTAATTAGCGAATAAATAAAATATCAAGTAAACATTTTCGAATTCTTCTAAATTTAACGATCAACAGATTGCGAAAATTGAATTGATTTCAGAAAATCGTGTGGCATATTCTTATGATATAATTATTTTAATAGTACCTAAGTTTTGTTGATTACTTAGTTAGTAATCAACCCCAGTTATATTTCACTAAGTTATCAAGATAAAAGATGACTGGGGAGTTTCATTAAATATAGTAGGTACCGCCGAATCTGATTGCAATTAAAGCATCACTGTCCACGCAAATATGTTTTGGTACAAAGCACAGGCTAATACGATCCTTGCAAACTTACTTCTAAAAGACATCACGTATTTCAGCATATATACCAATAAAATATCGAAAACATCTTAAACCCAACACAGTAAGTAAAGCATAAAATCCAATTGTTTCAAGTAAAGTAAATGTAATAGATACAAGTAAAAAAATAATAATACCTGTTATTGTAACACCGAGACCAGCAGATGTTTTAGCTAATTTAACATTGAATACTCCACTCGACGCCTCAATGGTATTAGTCATAGTGAATTCAACGTTGAGAGTTAAGTATTTGGGATTATGAGAATCATTTCTTCGCTGCAATATCTCATTGGCTACATCTGTAGTAAGATTCTCATGTCCATTAATAGACATTACTCGGTCTCTTATTTGAAGACAGCCAGATCTGAAAAATAGTTCAGTATAATTCGCTTTACTATCGATTGACACCGTTTTACTGCTTGGCATGAGATTCTTTACAAAATGTTAATTATTTAAGCCTTATTTCCCCGGCCAAGTGTGTATTAGTAGACTTCATATATGCAGCTTTAAAAACTCTTTTAGAATATTGTATTTTAAAGATTATTCCCTTGCGTTAAAACAGGACATATTTAATTTTTAACATTTTATAATACATTTATACAAATTTCTCACAACTTACGAAATTATATTAGAAAAATAAATTTGCCTGGGATTTAAACTCTTTTCCTTCAGTGATAGCTAGACATTCATACAATGCAATATTTATAGCTTTATGACTTACATCACTCTTTAAACATAGTTTAAGGACACCTAACATAGTTTGTGTATTAACTTACCGAAACGCTGGTGACTGTGTAGCAAGGTGCGAGATGATCAGAGCTCCATTATCTTCGAGAACCGCTAGCCCGCTGCTCTGTCCCGGAGGCACTTCCAGCTGCATGCTCAGTGACTCTGTCCGGCATACCGCCATGTTCATGTAGTTTTGTTGAGTATCTGTTGGATAACAATTTACAGGTAAGTAGAATTCTTTATCCATGTAGTTCCGAAATAGAAGTAATTAGAACAGGAATAGTAGAAACTCGAACTGTCCAGCCAAACGGCCCCGATGCGTGTTCGCATACCGTTCTAAAGGCCAGACGATGCAGAAAGCTCAACCGCTCCTATGTGTGGAGCCCGATGGGGTAATGCTGTTAAAAGACTCCGGTTGCGGACCTTTGGAGATCCCGGTGTCCTCTACGCAGAGGACGGCCACCGGAGGGTTTTAGTGCGGTAAAAATCCCACATAATCCGACGTCGCTTTCACGTCGTAGGTTTCCGTTTGAAGGTATTCCGTTTGAAGGTTTGAAGTTGAACATGCTAATAACATCGCTTTATCCTTATGCCGCAGTTTTACGGAAGTCTATAAATACACTACGTAAATTATTTTTTAGATCCGCTTGTAAATTTTTCGCTACTTCATCGTCGTGACACTTAAATTATGATTAGCCGGGAAATTAATTTATTAAAAGGTAGGCTACATTTGGTTGGCGCTGCAAGCGTAAGCGATGAGCGAATTTGGTCATGTCTCACAACAACTTTCAGAAAATATCCTGGCCTTATAAGATCAGACATATTCATTTGTATTTTATGCTCAACTCTGATGCATGCAGTGCAGTACAATCGATGCTTGAACAGAAAGTTATTTAATTTTGGCTCTGTAATGTATGTTAATCTATGTTCATTAATTGCTTATTTATCTATATATTTTTTGGGCACGTGTTATTTGACGATTCGCGTTGCAGAGCGGTCACCATACCAGTCTGACACGCAGTGGGTTCCGGGTTCGATGCCCGGCCAGATAGAAATGTGAAAGATGAGTTTTTATTTCTGTTCTAGTTCTGGGTGTTTGTGTGTTTGTCTTTGTGTGTCCATAGCACCCACGACACAGAAGAAAATCCTACTATGAGTGTAGAAAGCGTTTTTCATGAACATACGTAGTTCTAAGCTGGGTTAGACTTATCTTCTCAAAAAAAAAAAATGTAATGAAAATAAATTATATATACATACCCCATGAGGTATTTATCTCTCACAAGTTGGAACATAAATAAAAAACACAGAAAACACATAAAAGCTCATAACATCAAACAATAACTTAAAATTAAACGGGAATTTGGTAGACTTTGATCATTCTATAAATTAAGTTAACTGATTGCAAATGCCATTGCATCGACTAATCTATCGTACAACCATATTGATTGAGTTTTGTTTAATTAATTAAAAGGTTGTTCGATGCGCGCCAAACATTCTTTGTTTATAATTACAGTATGTAACCTGAAATTGAAGGTATACTTCCATTTACATATATGTACAAAATACAAAAACAATTCAGATTATTAGTCGTTTTACCTGCAGACAATAAAAAAATTGTAAAAAGTAAAAATTTACGAGGCGATAGAACGAACATTTTTTGACGGACAGGTACCACCGTTACACCTATTTCTAGCATGAAGCAGTTCATACGTTTTGCTGCGTGGGTGTGGTTGGCAGCTTTCTTTTATATAAAATCATCTTAGTCCTTGGCAGAACCAATGTACCTATGATTGATTTCGGGTAGGCAAACCCCTCGCTCTATGTGTAGTAACTTCAAGTCAGAAGTTTCTATAGTCCATGTTTTACTTTAAATAATCAGGATTCCTAAATGATAACAAACACTATATTGAAGGCGCGGGGACCTCGTAATGTACATTACATTACGACTGCCCGCGTTATCTTAAATTGTATTACAATGTATACATTTTGCACAAATATAATATTGTTTGGATCCTAAACTATTGTACCCGAGAATTAATGAGAACACAATAGTCCTAAACAAATATTGGCGTCCGAAGCGGAGCCTCGTTTGTAGACGGACAAAAAATATACGAGCATAGTGGATATCGAGGGGTCTTTTCTATACGCACGAAATCCGCAATTCCTTGCGAAATATTGCATATTTCTCTTTCGACTCTTCACACGAAATGAACAATATTAGTCCTCATAAATTGTTGAATTAGTCTTAAAAATGAATGAAAGTAGTTAAGCAACCGTTTTTATTTAAGAGAATATACCATAGTCAGATAGTATAATCGTGATGTGTATTACATATTATGTAGTGTTGTGCCAATTGGTAAAAAATAATCAAGAATTTAATATTGCAACAGATCACAAGTCATATTTGTGTAAGTGATTTAATTGCTTTGTCTTCATCATTCAATTGGATCCTTCTCGGAATGATCAAGGTTAAGGCAAATCATACTGGCAAAGCACTGTTTGTGCACTTTACTCGAGATTGAGAAACTTTAAAGAACTTTTAGACATTTAAGTGTCTTTGAATATCATTAAATGCTCAGATGATATATTCTGCCCTATAATGTGCGAGACCTTTATATACCACTTTATACCAATACGCTACTAATGGCCCTCTCCAAATAATTTAGGGAACGTTGTTTACGATTGGTTTCATGAAAAATAAAAAGTGAAATCCAGCCTGTATTCACTAAATACTTAATCTTAATAGTTGTTTTACTGGAGATTTATATTCACGCATAAAATAAAAATTAGACATAAAACTATCTGTATATCACAAAAAATGAGGATTGAGAATAAGTAATAATATTTTTTTTGTGTTTGTTACGCATAAAACTTAATTAGTCTATTTCTTGAGGTTACCATTATTAACTTTTATATTAAAATCCATCCACCATCTTACAATACTATAATTTAAATGTATATTATACTAGCTTATTCCCGTGGCTCCGCTAGTTTCGGTCATATTTACCTTGGCAATGAGTAACCCATGTATTAATAAAGTTTATAAGGTATCTGTGTACCGAAATTTAGTGAAATCCGACTAATGGCTTTAGTATAAAAGAGTAACAAACACACATTAATCCTCACAAACTTTCTGGTAATATTGGTAGTATTAGTACGATTATCCTAAACTGGGTGAAGCTGCAGGGTACGGCTCATAAAAAAAAGCCGTCACGAGACGCCTGGCAGATGTGAAACATCGTGTACGTGTAAGTAATATGCATAAAAGACAAGATTGCGACAGTAACTAAATATAATTATAGCATAATGAAAATAACGCCATCTACGAACAGTAGCCTGCACTAAGTCGAACTAACAGCGCAACCCGCTTAATTTCGTTCGATACTTAATAGTTCCGACAATGTATAACAGATGGCGCAAAAATAAATAAATGCAAGTTTTTTCACACCAAAAATCAGGTTTACCTGCCTATAGATGTTTCACATCAAAAATATTTTCAGACCGACCTAAAAGTTGATGGATACAGAATATACCCCCAGATACGAAAGGAGGATTCGCCTGAGACATTTTCTTAGACGTTTCTTGAATTGATTGTCGAAAAAAACTTTTAAATTATTCATCTTTATTTTACTTGTGTTCATTCTTCAAATTTAATCAATTTGTCGAGAAACTTATAAAATTTTGTCACTTTTAGATAAACCCAGATTTAGGTTGTAACGGTGGATTGTGTCAAAATGGCCGTAAATTCTAATGTTCCAGATTAAGACTTCAATACTTAATAATAAGTAAAATAATACAGACTTAATGAGTATTCTTTTAAGAGTTTTCTAATTTTCTACAATAGCCTAAAACAAAGGTATTTCGTAATTGAGATTTTACTATGAGTTATTGTTATGCAAATAAGAAGAGTTTCAAAAGGATCAGGATTGTTACAGATAAGAGTGTGCTGTTTATCCGACCGGGTCAGAAGGAGGGTAATGTTTTTGTTAATTATCGTAATAGTAAAAAATCCCCCCTCCCTTTTCCTCCATTTTAGGCACCATTTTTTTAAATAAATAGCCTATGTCAATCTGCAAACAGAAACGATCCTAATGATATGTCATACGTCACCGACACCGGCTGTAGCGCGTGCCAAATGGACATACATACAAACAAACATACATACCTAAATACATACATACGGTCGAAAAATAGTACCCTTCTCCTGACACAGTCAGGTAACAAAGCAATTCTCGCGTTATACTAAAATAAAAAGCTCATCACCAGTAAAGCTTTTAAGTCTATCGTGTTTTTTTTTCATTTGCTTAAATAATCAACGAGGCGTTTAAAAGATTCATTGGAAGTCAAATTGATGAATTTTTAAGCCTTTCAAATTTACTCTTCACCCTTTTAAGTTAAAAGGTTTCACAATTATTGGTAAAAGGCTTTTCATATTTACAAATAAGTGCGACAATACTTATTGCTCATGCATAAGTAAGTGATGAATTCAGAATATACGTGAACTCTGGCGAAAGGAATTATGTTTTCTTTATCACCACTGTATCTAGAAGAGAAGGGAAAAAATGGAGACATAAGGGAAACTTAAGAAAGTATATTTTTAATATTATGCAAGTTGGAAACGAATGTGCAGTTCACCGGACGGTAAGTGGCTACTTTCGTCCTAGATACCTACGATCAACCCCAGATAAAATAAGAATCCTACTGGGATCAACCTCAGGCGCATTGCTACGCCCAAGCAGTGTGTCCAACCTGTGGCCAGGGAATTATCGTATATCAGTCGTTAAAATTATCGTATTATCGTACAAGTACAAAAACAACACTATATTGGTGCCTCCAACTATTGACGACGTTTTTTTTTGCTTCGTTAAGTACAAAACATTTTACGGTTTCTCATTTGGCGACCAAAAAAAAAACCTCTGAAAGTATTTCGCAACCAAAATCAAGTGTTCTCAAAATATTCGGCGTGCAAAAAAAGGTCATCTCTTATATTATGAGCAACGTATCCTCAAAATAGACAATATAAAATTATCGTACAGTTAAAATATACTATTGTACTTCTTCCGTTACTACATGAAATTATCGTACGCTTCCGTACACTGCGCCCACGGACTAAAATGGTCACACCATATGAAAGTAAACCAGCAAATACTCCTATTAAGATTAATTTAAGAAAATCCAAGATCTTCTTCACCCTAGAAATAAGTGTGACGGGAGTATCTCCCCGGTCGGAATATACCATCGTTTTATCAGCTGTCATTTTTTTTTGAAAAACAGCTAAGTACATCGCTAGTGCTAAAAGTAGCATATCTCTCTCTCTGAGGCGCGCTTTTCATTAACCATAGGCAGAATTAGACAAATGAAGGTCACCATAATTAATTTGGCAAAATAGGAAAGAGAAATAAGCACCGAAGGCCGAATTTGCGAACACTAGGTATGAGAATAATAAACTAAAATACCAATTTACTAACCGTAATCATCTTGCAAGCCTAGTTTAGGCATTGAGCTCTGTCTGTAATTCCTTTGTCTATGTTTCTTCGCGTTCAGTGTCGATGTCCCAGATATTGAGTTTTCTGTAACAAAAGAAAGAATGAGGAATGATATTTCGGTATTTTTGGTAATAATATTCGTCTATGAATCCTGTCTTACGGTATACAAAAGATTATTTTAACGTATGTCAATAGCATCATTTATTGTTATCATTTATTAGTATTCATGATGTTATAGAATATTTATTTTGAAAGAATAATTCTAATTTCAAGCACCTAGTCACTTATTCTATTTAAGTTGTTATCTTTTGGTCCACAGAATATAGTAAATAAATATATTATTTTTAGATAATATTTTTAAGTCAAATTCAGTGCTACCTTTTGAGGACACGTTACCAACTGTAAAACAGTTATCAAAGTGAAATATTCATTAAATGGCAACTGATAGAAATAAAAATATCCACAGGGGAAAACATTTGTAAGCTTTTAAAAAAAGTTCATATGCTAAAATAAAATGTATCCAATAAGCCTTAACCCGTTAAGCCTATAACTATTTAAATGTCTAGCTGTAACTGTAAGGCTGTTTGTACAAAAACCTTTTTGCTATAACAAAGCCGAGCCGCGTGGCGGAGTGGTCACCAAACCGGTCTGACACGCAATGGGTCCCGGGTTCGATTCCCGGCCAGACAGAAATGTGAATGATCAGTTAAGATTCCTGTTCTGGGTCTGCGTGTTTGTGTATTAGTCTTTGTGTCTCCATGGCACCCACGACACAGGAGAAAATCCTACCGTGGGGCTGTGAGTGTAGAAAGCGTTATATAAATATACATCTAAATATACATCATATATGTACAATAATGTACATATACATACATCATCATTTATTTATTACACAAAAGGAAACTAGTTCGTACACTGAAATTACATGTATATTATCAATACTTCATTGATCAGAAGTTAGCAAGTCGCTGAAATTATGGATCATTACGGTGTACCAAATTACTTATAATTATTATCTATAAGTCTACCTTCATACCTAATGTACGCAGAACTAAAGCCTTTTGACTGGAACGACCAAAGTTTGACACTAATATGTTACTGAACAAATGTGGTTCAAGTTATAAAAACTAAAAGTTGGTTATTTTTTTTGCGCCACGGTATAAGTATTTAAATGAAAATATTATTTGAATGAAAATATTATATGAAATAAAATATGAACCTTAGTAAATTAGATTATATACGATTGATGCATTTTTACTTATTAAATTATATATTTTACTTACTTTTGTCTTTACTGTTGCCTACTAATATAATTAACTTTCATAAATATTTTTAATAATTTGTTTACTTTTATAAAAAGTTCATGCTTTCAGAAGCCTTTAATTTTACGCTTGGTTAGGCAGAAGGATCTTTGCATCGTGCGTCACATAAACTACGAAAGCTCAATACTTGTGTATATTGTACAACCGAAATGTGTGGCAAAAGATACTGTTAAAAAAATCTTAAGCGGGTATAGCGACCTTATTCCGCTATCCGCTTATAACTTGAATTACATTATAATTGCGCTGAAGTCGCTCCTCGGCCGCCAGAGGCGCTTCCAGTATACAGTAATCATTACTTATGTAAGCCTCGCGTATTCGCAACTTATGTAGTATTTGACTTAATGATTAATACAGCGCCAACATTTTGGTGGTTTGAAATAGTAATTAGTTCATTGGGTCGATGACATAATGTGTTTCGCGATTCACTAAAGCGAATAATTACTGTTAATTAAGTAATTATTCGCTTAGTGACTGGTTTATCTACCTGGAAGAGTTACAATGAGTATATTTGATGCTATTTCAACCGTAAACTGTAGATATTACAAAATCTACGGGTATTTATTTCTGCCTCATACTGATTGATGGTGTATTAAGGGGGTTATACTTATTCGAGGCGTTCCGATTTAGTCCTCAGGGGTAACAATATCTGTGCCTAACGCCAAGTTAAATCAGATCTTACCTGGGGTTGATTAGAAATCTTTATGAGCGGTAGTAGCCTTACTTACCATCAGATGGACTGCAAGTTCCTTTGCTACTTCCATCGACACATATTTCTAGCGTAAAACTGTTCTTGCGTTTCGGTGTAAGGATATGATTGCCGGCTCATCTTAGCCCGTCTTAGTCCTTGGGCGTGGCAAAGTATCTGTTATTGACTTCAGTTAGAATCCCTTTGCCGTATCGAATGGCTTACAGATGTCCATTACCAGCAGTGACTACATACTTTCAGGTGGACTGCATGATCTTTTGCTACTTTAATTTTTAAGATAAAAAAATATCTGGCATAAAATTTTGTACAGATTTTTCCTTCACACCTGGTCTTCCTCTACAAAAGAAAATCTAGATCCACCACTGATGGTATCCAATGTATCGATAACACTTACCTCTTGTAAACCTTCCTCCATGAGCCAGGACATGCCGCGGCGCCACATGAAGCCTGGTAAATCCAGCTTCGCAGTTCTCCAAGTAGCACATCACCTCTTCAGCGGTGTAGCTGCTGCCGTCTATGACGTGGTCGTCGAAGGCCAGGAGTTGGTCTCCAGGATGAAGGGCTCCGCACCTATAATCAATACAATACAAGCACTAAAACTACAATTATAATTTGGGAATTTGACGTCAAATAAGACAAACGAGTGAATAATTGAGACGTGCTTAATTCGCTAAAAGCCTTATAAATCTTACAAGCTTGATGCTCCTTTACATTGATAGAAAATAAACAAAGGTTGTTCTTAGTCTGATTCAAATTGCAAATGGAACCTATTATATAATTATTAATTACAACTACACTCCTTCTACGACTTTGTTCACATTAGGTATAGTAAACACTTCGATATAGTAGAGTAAGTGGGCCATGAAAAAGCTTGTAGCGTCAAACGCTTTGCGTTGCATCAGCGTAGAGCGTAAAATATAAATCTATAGCTAGTCTTTTAAGGTCATTACTTTTACAAATTTAAGTGTCCAATTGATTCATGCATAGCGAAATTTTCAAAAACATCATCAGCATTGACGCTGGCAGCGTCAAACGAGTGTTTTGTGGCCGAACCCATGGACGTCAGAATTACGTCATTATATTAAAGCTGAATGTTATTAAAAAACTCTGAAAGTAGATTGATAATAGATATGTTTAAAACATATGTGTATGTTTGCAGGGAAACGTATGTTTAAAGTCCATATTTTGAGGTAACATTTAGGTTTTGTTTCATTAAAATCCATCTACTCTATCCAAAGTTATTACAATTCACCCAATAGTAATCAATAAAGCAGGGAGAACTAGGAGAAAGTAAGAGTAGTAGGAAAGTACCTGTCACTAATACTGGCCGGTAGTATGCTGTCGATGTAAATCGCGTTGCAGTTCCCAACTCGCTGATACGTGTCAGATCCTGAGCTGTACACGTCATCGTACCGCTGGTTGCTGAGGAACAGCCCCAGGTCCTCATTGCATGGCCTCTCGATCTCTATCAGCAAAGGCCCAGTCGCCAGCTTCACTGACTCCATTATGGACACGTCGTACTCGATCGTGAGGCTCGTCACTTGGGGACAGTTTTGGAGTATCTGGTGCACTTCGGATAGCGTCTTGTTGGTCAAAGATATCTGCGGAACAACTTGCGATTAGATATGGTTTTTGTTGGTAACTAAATAAAAGTTTCATAGATATAATAAAATTTTATTTATTAAAAGGAATTAGCAAACGAAAATGAAATCCGTCTGATGGTAAGCGAACACTGCCATCCATGGACATCGCTAATAAATAGCACAGAGGTTTTGCTTTAGTTATTTAACGCGGTTACAGATGCGTTGACGCTTATGTGATTTTATTTATTTATTTAGGGGCTCCCCTTTTTGTAGCCATTTAACAAAAATAAATAGACTATACCACACTCGAAACTGTGACGATTCTAGTGATATGTCATATTTTAAAATCCTTCAAGCCGTTTAGGTTGTAGCGTGTGCCAAAGAAATGGACATACAAACAAACAAACGAACTTACATACGCTCGAAAAACATTAACGTCCTTCTGACGCAGTCATAGAAGAACAATTTTGAATTACCTCGCCTGGAAATTAATGAAACTTAATAATGTAATTCTCTCGCGCCAATTCTACCAAGAAGCGCTATAAACCATTAGTGTAGTGATTAATATCTCGACTAAGTAACAACTAACATCTTACATTAAACAGAAATCCGTTCCAGGCATTATAACAGTAATTTATAATTAGCGATGATAATTAACGGGATCCAGAAATAATATTAACACAAGCTCGTTAGACTTGAATATTCCAAGAGGTAAGGATTCAAATGGAAGTCAAGTATGATTTATTATTCAGTAAAACTATCTGAGATATCATTTATTCATATAACTAGCTTATTGCCGCGACTCCGTTTACCATAATAAATGTATCTAATGTAACCTGTAACCTGTGTTTTATCAGGTCTAAATTTATTTGTATGATCAATTTCTGCGAAATCCAATCAGTTTTTGCTCGAAGGAGAAACACACAACCGTCCATTCTTACTATTCTACATACAAATTCAGTTCCAAAGGTATTATCTACACCAGGATTCTTCAAAGTACGTGTGGGAGTATGCTATTGGCTCATAGGTTTATCGCGATATAGCTTACATAGTGGCTCGTAGAAATAGTCTAGTAGAAGTACGTGGACCAAAATTTGAGAAATCTTGATCTATATTATCTATAGACCGGTAAAGGTAGAGATACCTCGACAAGGTCACTGTCTAGCGTTTGATGACCGATACCTATAAGTGCTGCTCTGCTACTCTAAATAATCCGGGTTTGATCATGTTTAATAGCCTCAACTCTTCTCACGTTGAAATGAGATTCTACGTCCATGGTTTTAACTGATCTAATTATGGATGGAACCTTTTTAAGTGAGTGAGTAAGGACGCTAAGGAGATCTTACATGATCAACTTTCAGGAGCCTGTCTCCAGGTTTGATCCTAGAGGTATTATACGCCGCTCCTCCAGGGCGTACATGGGTGACGACTAGAGGCTGTGCATCCAGGGATCGGCTGTTGAGTACCAGGTCGGCGCTTGGTGCGGAGTTCTCGGGGAGACCACCGCGAATGGTCACGCCTAAGGAACCGTTGATCTTCTCCACTGGAACTTCTGCGAGCTTCGTGGTGATGTAAAGCGAGTTTTGGGATGCTGTAAAAAAAGGACTAGTTAAGTGTTTTTTGTCTTAAGTTTTTTAGCGTCATTTCTTAGTGCTAAGACTTACAATATTGTCCTATGTCAAATTCTCTTCAGAAATTAGTCCATATTCAAACATATGAAAAAATATAGTTTTGCATGTCTATGTTGCATATTTTTGCAAGTAAAACTGTTTAGAAAACAACCTATATTAGCTTGAATTTAAATCGTTTGTCACTAATACAAACATTGCTTTTCTGAAGTTGTTTTATAAATCGAACAAATTAGATAATTGTACGAAGACAAATTGTAAAAAAACGGAACAATGTTACATAACAGACTATTGAAATATATTAAAATGACATTCTGTTTTTGAAAAAAAACATCTAAATCAGGTACAACAAACACACTAAGTTGTACCGACAAAATATACAACAGTTTTGCTTTAATTTCTGAACTTTGCCGCTTACTGTTGACTCGTGTCCGTGGTTAGTACCAACTTTTTAATAGGACGACGGGTTTTATACTTTTCTCTTTTAAATGATAAGCTATAAAGCTCCTGTTTGTTGACGGTAAACACCTCAGCGCTATATGTAGGTACTTAGTTTAAGCTATGGTTTTAAAATTTCCACACCTTTTGTTTTATTTCATTTAGCATTTTTATTTTTATGGTACGGAAAGTTGATTTTTATTTCAAAGATACAGGATTGTACTTGAGTAACCTTTACATAAGTATTTAAAAATAAAAAGGTTTTTCGTATTTTGATTGTATTATTAGTAATCCAACCTCTTTGGCCGTACTAAATGTAACTGGCTGGTTTTACCATACCAAGAAATGTGTAATTCTGAAGATGTAATAAAAAAAAAACTAGTTCGAAGCTGTGAATAAAATTTGTGCGGTTTACGGACCTAATGCGGTATCAATAAGAGTAGAACAAATGTGGTTCAAGCGTTTCAAGTCTGGAAATTTAGCCCACATATAAA
>DWNE01000974.1:0-24243 GCA_018249875.1 Cecropterus toxeus | reverse complement strand
TTTATTTTCGGATTTTTAAATAAATAAATTATTATTTTCAACTTATGTTAATAAATAACCATTTCTAAACTCATAATTTACACTGATATCAGTAATTGACACTTAATTTTTCACATTTTCAAATAGCCTATTTTAGAAAAATCAGTGGTGCATGCCTGGAATTTAAAAAAACACATGCTCGCTTTCTACGTTCATAGCCCCATAGTAGGATTTTCTCCTGTGTCGTGGGTGCCATGAACACGTAAAGACGAATACACAAATACCCAGACCTAGAACAGAAATATAAAACTCATAATTTCTGTCTGGCCGGGGATCGAACCCGTTGCGTGTCAAACCGGTATGGTGACCGTTTGCCCCATTTGGTGTTAGTTTGTATGTAGCAATCATTTTGTAATAATTGAAATTATTGCACATATAAAAACAAATACATGTAGCTTTTATTTATTCTAGGTTCTGGAAGACTACGCCGCCATGGACCTGTTCCCAGGGCAGTTGCTTCTTTGATCGCATTCCGTTATTTCCACCAACAAGCCACTTCTAAGTCATGGAGTAAACCCGCTTTTATTCTCGCCGCGAATCTTCTGGTGAACTCTAAATTAGACCTGGACATTAGACTAGCGGGGGTGTAGCCTCAGAATTTTTTAGTTACCCATTGCACCCTAAAATCGACCAAATACCATAAAAAGTGTATAAATCCTATAACTACTATATAAGAAGCCAAATTTAGACATAATTTTGATGTCATTTCTACAGATAAAGACTCGTCTACACCGGATAATCTGCCTTCGGCAAACTATTTCAGCTGCCAAAGGTGGTGGACTCCCGACGACATTTACGTCGATTGATTAGTCAGTTGCCACCTCTGGTGCACTAGTTGTTACTTCGTTATGCGCTGGTGTTTGCTTTCATAAAAAATTAGTCTACCGAAGGCTCTCGAATAGTCGACGGTTGACTTTCACATGCAAACTCTAACCTACAATTTTAGTCTGAGGTATTTTTATACTAAAACTTACCGTTTTGCTGAAAATCGCCAAAAACTCATTTTATTGACATTTGACCTTGAATAAAAAAAAACCATACACGGGGATGATGGGGAACTTTCAGGTTTCGTTTATAATTGTATTTTGAACAATTGTAGCAATATTCAACTTGTTAAATTTATGTAACACCTAATGTCTAAATTGATCGGACTATCATGCTCGAGTCCAATAAATAAAAAGACAACGGATTCTTAGTTTACAACTTTGTAAAATTCGAGTATTTATGACTTAAATACATATATTTTTTATTACTACTTCAAATTCAATGGCTACACCTATCTGCTAGTACTAAGAACCATATTATCTTTTCTTTTTTCAAAAAATAAATACTTCGTATCTCATTCCTACATTTTATGAAACTGTACTTCATTTCAAAAAGATACTGTGATAACTAAAACTATTTTCGCGATTTGTAAAACTTACAAACATTTTTGATCGATATTTTTGTAAAAAGAAATCATGTCTCAATCTACCATAATCTACGAAGAGAAAGAAAGACTGTGCGTACCAAAAAGCCGACAGTTTTGCTTTGAACTAAATTTCTAACTTTTTTCGAAATCCGTTTAACAAGAATAATAAGCGATTGAGATTTTATTAATAAAATATGAATAAATGATATAGGCATAGTATCAAATGAATATGTTTCATGTATGGTACGTATACGTAACATCTATTTCTTTTTAAGTAAATATTATTTAGGCATTTAAGTAGCTCATAAACGATTCCACTTACATTTCATTATTCTATGTTACATTTAGTACTTATTAAGTTTGGATCTCAGCCGACTAGTTAGGAATTACTTCAGAATTATCATAACTATACTTCATAAAATTCACTATGGTTAATCTAAAAATATATTAACTTATGTCACTCTGTATATTTATTATAGACGTACAATAATAATATACGTTAGTGGCCAGGCCTCCGAAAGTTGCTGGGTCTGTTACCGTACCTAGGAAACCGGCAATGGGGACCAAAGCCATTCCTCCTTTCCAGCTCATAGTCTTCTTGTTAACTCTGAGCTTTAGCCTCTCCAACAGGCCAAAATGGCCGACAGCAATTACAAAATTTGAAAATGTTGTGACAAATAAATTGCCTGTCTAGTTTAGTACTATTTAAACATTTATTAATTTAAAAGTAACAAAACAATAACCAATTTACTTGACAAATTATACATAAAAAATTAACTCAAATTTTCAAGAAATTGCCAGATTATCAATATTTGACACTTAACAATATTTTTTACGGTGCTCCTTCTGTGTCAAAGTATGATGTACATCTGTAACATTCAAATTATTATTTTTAGACCACTTCAAACGAGCAATATTTAAACTAGTTAACCGCAAGTTAAAATCTTAGTTAACCGCTTATCAGCTTGACCGTTCGGATCACAGAGATTTTTAACATTCTCGAAGGGTAACTTTACACGTCCTATGAGAAGGGAGAGAGGTTTGGCGTTACAATTTTTTGTAATGGGAATGGATTACAAAAATCATTATTAAAATATAGCTATGATGTATACCAATCATTTTATAATATTTTTACTTGTTGCGCTTCTTAGTTCCTTTGTGCGAAACTACCTAAATTATATGTAAGTCGTTTATGAGCGGAACCATTAGATTGTAAGTTACTTCGAAGGATTTTCAATAATTTTAAGTTGAAAACTATGTTAATGCGGCACTGCCTGGTACTTTAAGAATGATTTATCGCTCAATTCATTGAAAGCTTTTTACATGTATCGAGTTTCATTTGCCTAGATCCAATGTGTGCATTTAGAGACAAAATTTCAGTACGTTAGCGAAGAATTAGTTTGATACTAAGCAAATTATGTTGCATTTGAATGTTACTTTCTTAAGTTTTAACTGTAGCTGAAGGGTATTTACTTTTGTATGTATACATTTCTGGCATTTAAAAAAACAAGTATTTAACTATTTAGTATTATTTACTTGTTGTTGTGTACTCTCTCAGATATTTGAGTTATAAATTGTAAAAAATAAAAAAATATATGTTTATTCTGACTCCATGAATAACAAAATGAATATCTCGGAAAATTTGTTACGAAATTCTTTACCTGCAAAGTTTTGATAGTAATAATCTAAAATATAACTTAGAAAGAGATATTTGGTGTTGTATATTGATTTGTACAGAACAATTGTGGCCTATAATTGTCTGTAAGTTATCCTTTGCTGTTATATTAACGATAATAGAATTGTGATTTGCTAGTTTATAATCCATTCTGCCGCTAACGATTAAATGTTCTTATCAACGATATAAGTATTCCTGGATATTTTTTTCTTTGCATAATAAAGACATCTTGTGAAGTTGTGTTTCATTTAACCCTTTAACTGCTTACGTCGCATTCATCGGGTCCATTTCGCCTGGGTCCTATATTAACGACCAAATACCATTTTATTATTTAAATGTACTTTATTGAGAATATTTTTGAAATAGCTTAATAGTGAATTACATTATCATAAACAATTTAATACACTTTAGTTTTTTAATCAGAAATTCTAAAAATATTCAATGTTATTGTGAGCATAATTTTAAGAAAATTGTAGTGATGCGTAGCGCCTGTGTCGTCGACATGAGGGAAATGAGGAAAAAATACACATTTACTTTCGTTTCTTCCCCATCGGTTATTGGTCCTTCGAGCGATGTGGCCCATTGCCACTTCAGCCTGCTAATTTTGAGAGCTATGTCGGTAACCTTAGTTCGTCTACGGATTTCATCGTTGCAAAAAATAAATAAAAGACACGAACTAGTCAGATTGTTTATTATGTCGAATATGGTTCAATACAATTCTGATTCGAGTGTTCATCCTACATTAAACTGAAAACATGCATACACCAACATTACTGTTACGCGTGAAATAGCACAATAATTATGTAAAACCTATGTCCCTTATAATTATCTGTTTTATTATAACATACAAAATATTAACAAAACTATAATTACTGTATTTATGGAGGCATGCAAACTGCAGAGGTAGATCGGTACTAATGCAATACTGTAAAGCTGGACCAACGAGTAGGAACTGCTCACACAAACAATGTTGCTACTTCCAAAAACGAAAAATAAATTAAAATAATAAAATGACAAACGTCAAAAAGCTAATTAATCACGCCATTTTTTTAGACTTTTCTTTTTAATCACACACAAATAACTCAAATTTAGCAGGCCAAATGCATTTAGCGCGTAAAAAAACAATAAATTAAAAAAAAAGAAAAATTAAAAAAATTTATTACGGAATAACAAAAAAAGTAACAACCGAGCACAAATAGGTCGCCGCACGAGGGTGTGATCGCACTTTACAGTATCATAAACTTACAAGCGAGTATAGATTATCATATCTTACAGAAATAATCCCGTACAGAAACCGTTATAGAGACGTATGTTAAAACAGCAATACCTATTTACAATTTTAAGCTTCTTGCACAGAAATACGTAATCTTAATGCATACAATATTTATTTCAAACACCGAAGTAAAATATAGACGCCCCTTTCGCCAATTTTACACACATTTATAAGCTATTTAAGCTCTGTTTGGTACTAAATAGGATCTACTCGTGGCGCGTCGAATCAGACTTTAGTTAATTGTGGCAGTAGACATATAATTTTAACTTACAAGTTATTGGTCCTACTATCGTATCTATTGGCAGTATGGTTCTATCACAATTTGAATGGTGGTTTTTATAAAGGGCTACAATTGACACCTTCCTAAATAAAAGCCAACAAATATTATAAGTACGGTAAAAAAAAGAAAACAACTCGTGCGCGATAACTTGAGACCTGCGTGGAATATCCCCGCTTATAATTCACGTTTCCACTTAATCTTTCTTTTGAAGAAAAAAATCACATTTTTAAAATTAAATACTGTTTTATTAATAATCTTTTATAGTCTAAGAAATATCAAAGTATTTTTACAGTTTCGTACCCAAAAGCTTAAAAAGGATAAAACGGGACTCTACCAAGACTCCTAATGTCTCGTATGTCCGTCCGTCCCCAGTATATCTATTGCCGCTATAACAACAAACACTAAAAACAAGATAAAATAAAAGTTTAAGGGACAACCATACTCATACAACGAACGTGATTTTTGCTACCGATTTTTATAGATAATGGCAGGGAATCGTTCATTCACGAGTCCAACTTGCACTTGGCCATTTTTTTCTTTTACACGATACCTACATTGTTTCGACGTCATCGCCCAAGTCTCAAGTTCCCGCGCAGGTCGCAACATCTATTAGATCCAACAAAGACGCCCTTTCAATCGACATACGCTACTTGGCGGCGAGGACGATCTACACATACAATATTTAAACATCAATACACGTAGTCAAGAAACTCGACACATGGAAAATTAATACTTTAAGACTTATTATGCAACAATTTAGAAGCGCTAATAGAATATTTTGTAACGAAATTTAGCTTACTACATGTAATTTAGACCGGGTTTAATGTTGGCGACATTTTATTATTAATACAATAATTATAATGGAAAGACAGTTAGTAATACGATTTTAGGACAACAATTTAGAAGTATCGAGTTAATAGAAGTCATTATTACTTTCAAAATTATGTCAGAAATGATCCTAAAGTACCAAAAACATTTGTTTTTTTCTTTACAGTATTTTTCTTACATAACTTATAATTAGGACATATAATGCAATGAAAAAAATTATGGAAGTAAAATTGTAAAAACAATTAATATAGATTGTATAATTACTAGAAGAGGAGTATATTTTTATTGAGACACAAAAGGTATTTATTTTATAATTGATAGGCTATTTCTGATAAAATACCATTTATATGGATAAATTTTGAAGAAGTTTATCCATATCTACTTAATACTAAACTGACACACTCTGACACCTCTTTTTCATAAAAGCTGGCGTACCGAGTAATTTCTAGATGCGTTATTGACATCATATTCATATAGTATGGTACTTGGACAGAATACAAAAACCACACCTCTCTATGTTTTGATTTATGTTATTTTTAAATGACATATGAGCAACACGTTGAAAAAAGGGTTTATTGCCCGTGTTACTACCAATCTTACTACCAGTAGTAACAACGTTAATTTGGCGCACAGATACGATAAAACCACAGATGTTAACTATTAATGTTTTTTTTAATTTAAAATGTTTTACGGCTTTGGCTTAGCGCCTAAAGACCTAACTTCATTAATTCGCGGCCATCTTTTCTCAACTATTAATGTTAATTGTTAAACAGAGTATATATTTTTATTTACGGTTTTGATATGAAACATCTCATCTATAGGCACAAATAGACCTGATTGTTGGCGTGGCGAGACTTAGGTATATACTTGAAACATATATTGATTTTTTGTATTTAAGGAAAATAAATATGTATTTAAAAAAAACGTCATATTTAATTTTTTTCATTATATCTGTAGTGCCTGTCGCAATATTCTCTTTTATGCATATTACTTTTACGAACAGGATGTTTCACATCTGCAAGGCGTTCCGTGATGTCTCAAATTTATTTGTTTAATTTTATGTGCTTGATATAATTCAAGGTATTTGGATTCTTGACGTATTAAACCTTCTTTTTTTAATGAATATGTGCAAACAAAATAACACAATTCAAAAATACCTTCTGTGTCTGTATACTAGAGTAGAGATATGTGCGCATAAAAAACCCGGTCCAACCTTATTATTATAAAGACAGATTTAGATGGAAACTAACTCGTACACATTTCGGGTATTGGGGTAGTATTGTTGACCCATCTGTTTCGGAGGCTTTTTCGCTTACTTTACGAGTTATCAAATAACACTTCCGTTAAAATAGAACCACAATACCCTGTGCTCATTTCTAACCTAAAAACCTAACAGCTAGGGACACTTAAAGTCGCAAAGGTCACAAGGACGAAATTTTTCAAAAATATATATATAAAAATACAGCATATAAACCATCTTGTCCTTTGCCCATTATGTCCGTACCTCCAAACAATCGACCGTAAAGCTAAGATGGTAAATATTATATGTAAAAATATCTTTATAAAATATTCAAATCGGGAGTCGAAATCAGAGAAGGGGCAGGACAATACATGTACAAATATTAACAAAAGTATATATAAAAACAGAACAACTTTTAATAGCATTCTTATTTGTTAGGACTATGTCGCACTGCGGTTTTACCGCGGACGGTTACAACGCGCAACTGGAACAGCGATTCAATGACTCTTTAAATATCGGATTAAAAGAAATAACAAACAATACTTTAATACCTTAACATTGTTATCAACTGACTTTAATATAAAAAAGACCCAGAATATAGATATAAAATGACGGGTAAAAAAACCGTGCGCAGTTTACCATAGTGCGAGTCATTAAATACAATAAATAATGTACAAAATCATCAAAAACAAAATTATCTGTATTAATTTAGAGAAGATTATTTCAAAATGTAAGAGTTTATACGCACGGGTTTGGGCAGTTTCCCTCACATTCAGGTCGCCCGAACCGCGCGTTTTAAAAAATAAACGACACAAAACAACCGCCAAAAATCTCGTCAAAATTGCCACCTTTGCAACGAAACGTACATCAAAATGGTACAATTTATTATGAATATAGAAGTTTTGAATAAGTACTATTTATATTGAACGATGAGGTATGTTATCCTATGTAAACGCCACCAAATATATACTATGTACTGCCTTATTGAAACAAATCACACTGCGATGCCGCGGTCGGCGATCACACCGAAACTTCGCTTGAAGTCAATACAAATTATGCATATTTCATAACATCAAATTGAACTTTATCCAACCTCATAAATCCTAACCAATACCGCTAATATTTTGACCAACAAATAGACATGTTGTCAATTTTAAATTCATTCTTGTACATACAACATTGCCTTTCCAACGGACCGCAGTGTGTTCCAGTGCAAAACTATTTCGGGCAGCGACTGCGCTGTAGTTCTCATCCTACATACATTTGATTCGTTTGATATATTATGCATTACATCTGACACACCTAAATCGATAAACATACATTTCCAAACATTCGAAGCTACCCGTGCCGCGAGATCCTACAGCGCAGTTATATTTATATGGAACAATTAATAATACAATTTAAGCCGCGCGTCATCCCTCGAACAGCGAGATTTTTGTACACCGCCATCACACTTAACCCGAACGTCGATTACGACTTAGCGCTCCAAATCCTTTAATCGGATAATTCCATTTTTATAAAACCGTCTTACCGTTTCCCGCTGTTCGAGTAGAGACCGCTATAATTTTGTAATTTAGAGCAGGGCGTCGTTACGACCCCCGCTGTCTTCCAATCTTCATTCGGACTTGAAATTTAAGCACAACTGCCTACTAATTCCTTCTGTATTGTTGTTTTGAGGCGTTCCTCGACCACCGTCGAGGGCCATGTATCAATTGCTTTACCGTATCTATTTTGTATTTTTTTACATCTGACTTTTTCCCCGTTTAAATCCCCGACTTTCCTCCAGTCGATTCAAGTTCATCGATCTTATAAATACGTTACAGTCTTTGGATACTTTTATCACTAAGACCCCTTCGCCGCAAACTTGTAAATAGTTTCTCTCTCGAAAATATATTTCGGAGTTAATTTCTTACCAATTTTTTATTTTTTTCCGTTTTCACATTTAATTAAATCTCTAATATTTTTCATTGTAACGCAGTGCAGCTACCTGCATCGACACAGTTTATCCTGTTACATTACGTGCGCGACGACACGAATTTTCGTACGCATATGGACGTTCAGTCCTAATGGATATGGGTATATTTTACATTTTTTTTTAAACACCGATTACTATAGCAACACCAGACGTACACATATAGTATATATTACAACGGATGCCCCGCTAAAGGCATCACATAGCGAAAGATGAGGGAGAATAACAATAATGTCCAATCCATATGCGTTTTGGTAGGTGCTTGCGCCCGGAGCCCGGACGCAGATCCTGATATTATTCCGGTACATGTATTAAAACACATCGTATTAGTACACCATAAATAACGCTTTGTTTGTACTCGCTCGTTACGTTACACTCCCTATACTTAAAAAACTACTAAATATACATAAAAATATCACAGCACTATCGATTCACTTACACTAAAATCACGACGCTTGGCGTCGCGACTTTGAATAAAATAATAATAAAAAAGGAATCGAAATTGAAATGCATGAACACCACCGCCGGCCGAGTGTCGGTCACGTCGCCAACACAACATAATCTCACTAGCTCCGATAGATAACATATTCCAGATAACATAACGAAAGCCACGCCAAGAAAATCAATTAAAATCGATAAACTCCCTCAATCGCGTATGTTTTTTAAATAATTATTGGTTTATTTTATACCATATCGCAAATACATTATATAATCATCAAAATTTAAATTCATTCGATTCGAAAATGAATAAAATATATTACCATATTAAATATATATGAAACCAATTGTTCGAGCAATTAAAACTCAATTGTTAGACTAGAAATTATATTATTACTTTTTTTTTGTCAGAAAATCAATGATTGTGGGATAAATAAATCATAGTGAAGTCATAAATAATGTCATTATACCAGTAATGGTTTTGTCAAAACCGTCACGGATGGAACTGAACATATCCTAAAATCTCAAAGAAAATACCGATCACTCCATCGTCCCTAGCAAACGGCGGTGGTTCATAAATCAAGCATAAACGAAACGCAATTAAAAGTGCCGCAAAATGATACAAAATATTTACAAAAAGCTTTTGTTCACCAAACGCCTTACTTCTAATACCTTTGGAAATTATCGAAAAACAATTATTTAATCTGTTTCACTGGCTTAACGGACGACATTGCCAATTTGTTGTGCTGAAAAGTGCTATAGATAAAAATAGTATATTGAAAAACCTCTGTAATCTACTAAATATTCAAATCTGTTTATAAAATGGCAGTAATTATTATATATTATTAGAAAAATCTCTAAATATGTGTGTACATAACAATAAACGTTCATCAGACTTATTGGGTGTCAAATTGGCAACATCATCATTCTGAACAGAGTCTGGACTGGATTGCGTGTACAATTCTGCGGCAATAACCTCCCAGCTCCCAAAATAACAGCCTTGGTCTTTAACGAAAAGTATAATAAGACAAAGCGTTCACTCCCGACTTTCATGCAAGTAATTCATACACGCAGACCACGAAGCGCCAATAGACTCCTAATCGCCGGAAATCTGTCAATTTACAATATAGGTCATACATGGCATAACCAATGGCAAACAGCTCAATAATTGAATTGGCACATTTTACTTCTATTTTCCAGTACAGTAATCCAATATCATACTAGATACTATTTTTCAATTGATTAAGATGTCATTTGATTTATATTGGATAAAACAGGCATCAGAAATACTAAATCAATATTAAATATCCGTCATATGATTGGCTCACTTGATTTAATCACTGAAATAATGTGAATATCATTAATGTTTCAATTTTATAACTCACTTTTAGGAACGGATTCCTTTTGAACTATATATGAGAAAAAATATGGGCAAAAGAATTATAGGTCTCCCCCGACTAGGTGGATTGACGACCAGCAGATGATATAGGCCTGATGGAGGGATCAGAAATATGATGTATCAGAAACTCGAATATTAATATGAGGTAGTGTAGTTGCATGGAGTCTATTAGGTTGGATGGTCTGCGTTCATACACATATTATACATAACTATTTTTTGAAACGACACGCAACACGTACCGTATTTTACATTAAGTGTAAGCAAATATAAACCTTAACTAAATGAGGTAGTATTATTATGAAATATATGATTATAACATTATTTGTCTAATGTTTGGTGGGATATATGTTATAAATGTATATTATATCAACATTAAAATAGACCCTATGGATAAATTGAGGTACATAATCGTTTCTGCTTGAGGTAGCTGTGCGGATTGGCCGAATGGTCTCGACGCACGGTACTCGTAACGGACATCTATGTAACAATATAAACATTGGCCAAACGCGGCCGCGGGGCCGGCGGGCGGTCGAGACCATTCGGGCCATAACAATATGTAGATACAAAATATGACTATTAACTATGTAAAAAATCTTCAAAATATATCAGTGTTCATTATAGATAGCCTGTTGGCGTCCGCCTCGCCGTAGCTGAAGGCGTCGTAGAGCTTTGTAATGATCGGCGGTTCCCACTTCGGGGAGGTTTCGTATTCGGTCGATTCGACGGTGACGTTGTAATCGCTTTGATTGTTTTGCATCTGTACGTACATTTTGTTGCAGGTCTCGTCCTTGATGGTGAGCAGCGGGTCGATGTGGGGCAGCATGTGGTCGTCCAGGTCGAGGAAGCCGGGGGCGCACGCGTCGAAGCCGGAATCGAACTCGGGACCGTACTCGCAGGGGTACGTCGCCGTCGCAGCCGGGCTCTCCACTGCTGTCGGCGCTAATGGTTCTTGAGGCATAACTGGAAATTGTCGGTGGATTTTATTTACATATACTAATATTTAAAGGTGGCAATCATACTCTGACTTTGGGGACAGCACTGCAATGTATATTTTATTTTAACAGTAGTATCAAGCACTCCTGTGTGAAATTCAAAGAGACAGACAGAGGAGACAGTTAAACAAGGCCATCAAACTTAGTCTTTACGGGTAGCAATATGTCTGTGGTTGAGCAAAACTATTTGTAAGTGGATTTTATGTTCCTTCTATATAATAAACCACAGAATTAATGGGAATCGTTTTACGTTTTGTTAAGATCAATATTTTTAATTATTGTCTGTTCATAACATCCAATGATTTGAGAAAAATCTGCCAAATAGTGTAATTAATCCTGTAAGTAGTATTTTACAAAACAGTCATTATTTTAGTCAGGTGTGCTTGTCATACTAATATACGAAAGCCGGACGTGGACCGATTGCAGCGGGTAAATTCATGCATGCAGTAATACACGCACGTAACATATACCCGCGTGACAAGAAAAAGGTCCTGATAAGTGAATGAATGTCTATAACTTGTATTTTTAACTCTTTAGCGACCATTCAAGTATTACGTAACGCAATTTGGGGGGAAGGGGGGGTCTTGTACATCTTTGCGGTGCATTACATGGGGGGGAAGAAGGTTAAAAACTACAACCAACTGTGATCCCAACAGGCATGCCTTACAATGACTATTAGTAAAAATCCCCATTAAGCAAGGCCTATGTCCAGCAATGGACCTTAAAAAGATGAGGGATGGATGGAGATCACACTTAAGAAATATAAATAACTTACCGGGAACAAACAATGAATTATTCTCTGGCATCTCGGCGATGTATTCAAGTATATCAACGGGATTAACGGTTTCCTCGCTATTTCCATGATACAGGCCCTTTGCAGCTGACACATTTTCTTGGCTATTCGCGTTGAACAAATTTGTACCAATCACAGCACTCCTCCCATTGAACAAATCTCCACTAATCGGAGAATTTTCGGCATTGTTCCCATTACACATGTCACCACAAATCGGAGCATTTTCCTCACCATTTCCATTGAACAAATGTGTTGTAATCGAATTATTTTCTTCATTATTCCCATTAAACAAGTGAGTTTCAATTGGACTACTATCGCTATTTCCATTGAATAAATTTCCCATCGGAGCATTTCCATTGTTTTCATTGAACAAATCTTTTCCAACCGGAATCGAAAGGATGTTATCAACGTTAATATTACCATCGTTTGTTTCATTAAATATATAAGTTTCCAACTTGACGTTCGCGAAATCTATGCTAGCGTTAGCATGGACGATATCAACCAGACAATCTGTGTTTTCTGTATGATTAACTATGTTCGCAACTGCGTCTGTGTTACAATTTTGACCGTCTATTGATATTTGTTCATCTGTGTTCAAAAGAGTATCATCTGTTATATCGGTAGATATATCGTCTTCTTCGTCCACGACTGTTTCCATTGCAGAGCCGTCATCGTCGAGAATCTCCGTGCGGTCGGCTAAAGGATTTTTAAGGTTCACCTGATCATCGGCGTGCATCCTACGAACATGCTTGCGCCAATTGGAATAACTTGCAAAGGTCTTCACGCAGACGGGACATTTGTAGGGCTTGGAACCGGTATGCGTGTTTAAATGCTCTTCTAACTTGCATTGTTTCGAGAAAGTCTTACTACAGTACTTGCAAGAATGGTTTTTAACGTGCGAATGAGTCTTCATGTGCTCGGCGAGACGACGCTTGGCGGTGTAAAGTTTCCCGCATACCTTGCAGAGATGCAGAACGGTTTCGAAATGTTGCGACACATGTTTCATTATGAGGTACTTGTCCCTATAGTTACGCTTGCAGACGGGACAGTAGAAGATCTTCTTCCTGTGCAACTCCATGTGATGCTCGCAAGCGGCCAATGTCGTGAAGACAAGCTTGCACTGGTTGCAGTAGTGCCGGATCGTTACATCGTGCGACTGCTGGTGAAGGATGAGCTCCTTTGGAGTGTCAAAACTGTAAAATGCAATTTGATTATACAAATGTTACGAACATGAGGCGGTAAGAAGAAACTTGAGGCTACTCGTGTGAGGATGCAGAAACCTGGGAATACTTACTAATATAATAGTAAGGATGCAGCTGCGATGTGAACATCTGGGGGGGGGGAGGGCTATTCAGGTAATACGATCGGGACCTCGTAGACCTCAGCGGCAAGTTTACTCCAACTTCTAACGAGCCACTCATGCCAGTTTATAGACGGGTACACTAGAAACGTGAAGCAGTATAGCAGTATAATTCTAGTGTTCCTGCCAACGACCCGCGCAACCGAAAAAGTGGTCGCATACTGTGTACACGTACGGCTCACAGCCTCGATACAACCACTTGAAGAGTTATTGGCAGCAAACCATCCTAGATACTCACGAGAGGATACAGCTGCGTCGCAAACACTTAAGAAGCTACTGGACAGCATGGCAATTCCTAGGGAACCATTTCCATACGATGGAAACTGCGATGCAGACGCCTGGATATCCTCACGCATAAATACAGCCGTGATGCAGACCTGAGGTAGCTAGTGGACAGGATGCAGTACGACAGCCCCTGAGAAGCAACTCACGCGACATAACAGCTGCGATATAGACACCTGGTGGGCTACTCAAACGCGGCTGCAGCTGGGATGCAATCATCTAAGGGGCTACCGAACAGGACACCAGCCCTTAAGGAGCATCTCAAGCGAAATCACAGCCACGATGTAGACACCTAGAGAGCAACTCATGCGCCATCCCATCCGCGACGTAGACACCTGGGGGGCTACTCACGCGAGATCACAGCCGCCATATACACATCTAGTGAGCAACTTACGCGCCAACACAACCGCGACGTAGACACTTGGGGGCTACTCACGCGAGACCACAGCCACGATGTAGACAACTAGAGAGCAACCGACGCTACATCAAAGGCGCGACGTAGACACCTGGGGGGGGGGGGGGCTACTCACGCGAGATTGCAGCCGCGGCGTGGACACCAAGATAGCAACTCCACACACCATCCAGCCGCGACGCAGACAGCTGTGGGGCAACTCACGCGAGATCGCAGCCGCGGTGCGGGCAGGGCAGGCGCGTGAGGCCGTGCGCGTCGCGCATGTGCTCGCGCCAGCGCGCCGCGCAGCCGAAGCGGTGGTCGCACACGGTGCACGCGAACGGCTTGCCGTTGGTCGCGCCCGCCTGCTGGCACGCCACCATGTGCGTGGCCAGCAGCGACGCGCGCGTGAACGACTTCTGGCATATCTTGCATCTGGAAATATATGTAACATATATGTATTCATAAATTGGTTAAACGCTTACACTTGCAGATCCCTCCTAACATTAACTTATGGTTTGTCATTAAGATAATGTTAACTGTTGTATCTTTGTACCTTTACAATTTTACCTTTACCTTTATATGTTTAATATTTGAAAAAGTCCTTTAATGATATTTTCGTTATTTATAAGCCATAATTCAATCGCATCACTTATTATATACTTAATGCCCTTTAAAATCGCCACAAATCTTTAAAGGTCCCCTTATTGCAAAAATAAGAAGGATGACCAAGTCATTTTTCGTCATTGCAGAATCTTTTCATTTACATCACTTGATATTGGTCATTAAAGAGCAGTAAAGTTTGAGCTTTATCGATGTATGACTAATATTGATTTAAGTTTAATTTAAAAGAATCTTTCAAAACAACCCTACCAGAACAAATCCCGGAGGCCCTACAAACGATTGAAATGTCTTTTGCATGGCCCTATAAGGATACTTACAAATTGTCAGTTTCAATATTTTATTTTACAGTACCACTGGATTAGAACATGACCTCTCAACTCTTTTGATCTTTATTACCTCGTTACACTAAGTTTGTTCGTTACATATGTTTAGTAGGCATATACGTAGATACTAGATGCATATTACTACCGGAATGGGTAGTAATATGTATCTAGTATCTGCGCATACTATAATATCGACGTTATCACATAGTAAAATTTAAAAAATTACAAACAAACTCACTCGTATCTATTCCTCACAGAGTGATTGTAGCAGTGGTTGTAAAATACTGAATACTTTTCAAACGTCTTCCCACAAACGACGCACATGTACACAATATCCTCGTCCCCGTGCTCGCAGGAGAAGTGAGCGTCGAACTCCACTCTGTTTTTCAGCACTGTGGAGCACAATTCGCAGAAGATCCCACCGAGATGTTCAATGAAGGTCTCCTCTGATGTCTTCGTGATCTCAGTTCCAATAACCTCATCATCAGAGGGCACGTCACCGAAATGCTGCTTCATGTGGTCGACGGCGTTCGCTTTATCTGTTATGCTTTCGTTGCAAATGGGGCAGGCGTAGAGGAATTGCAGGTGTAACTCGACGTGCTCCTTGCACTCGTCGACCGTGTCTATGTCTCTTTTGCAAGTTTTGCACTTATACGGGGGCTTGTCCGAATCGCTGTGGATTATTTGATGCAACAGCATTTCTTTTCTATTGGGAAATCTACAAAAAATGACAGAAAGTTAATTAGTATTGAACTTTATAAGAGAACAATTTCAATATTTTTTCGTAAGGTGATTGGTTTTCTCAATATATTCGCTTTGCAACATCTTCGTCGCCACAATTAGTATATCTAGTGATTAACATCGGCCTCTTTAAAGGGGGGCTGAAATTCGAATCTCGCTTACACCTCCGCTTTTTTTAAAGTTATATGAGTCTACTAATTCGGTGGTCTTCAGTCTAAAACGATAGCACAATGAAAGGAGACCCGAAGGGGCCCAACAATGGATTGATGACGAAGGGTTTTTAAGGGACTGATGACGATCATAAATTCTATACGTCCATAACTCAGCATCCATTACCTTAATCCAGTTCCTTTAACAGTGGTTAGGACTAACAACAGATGTCTATGGACAGCAATTGGCACTTACCATCAAGGATTTTATAAAAAGACACTAAAAATCTTGGCTAAAATTCATATCAGTAGACTAGCATTACATCACTAACTCGTAGACCTTAAGATTATGATAGAATCATGTTATACATACTCTTTGCTGCACGAAGGACATTTGAATTTATGCACAATGTTAATATGCTCGTTGAGAACGGCGAGTTTTGAAAATTGTTTCGAGCAATGTTCACATCTGAAAACAACATTACCATGTACACATGATGTTAGGAAATGTGTTAACTCAGCTGGCTACAGATGAATCATACATCGTACTAATTACCTTTTACATTATTTTAAGATAAGTAGCAATTATGTTGAGTTAAGCAATATAGGAACGACAAGCCGTATAGACATATGTCAGCAATAGGCAATCGGATGCCTGCTCGCTAGCTCGCTACTTGCGGCCCGTAAAGCTTGGGGAACGTGCCCAAACCATGTGACTATTTCAGGGAGGAGGGGGGTCTTCAAAATACTACGCTTGGGGAAGAGGAGGGAAGCAGTTTAGGTTTTTATTACGTAGTCAATTTCCCCTTAAGGAAATATCGCGACTTTTCAAGCTATATTCAAATATTTCACTTATATCTTATACTTTGGTAAGTGTGCACATACTTTTATCGTCACGCGGCACACACCGTGATAATAAACGAGGTATATTATTACGTTTTAACTTTCTGCTTGCAAAAAATATGGGGAGGGTGAGGAGTGGTCTACTTACTCGTTCTAATGGTCTATTACTACGGATGGTTACAAAGGGGAAGGAGGGAGGCCAAAACATGTCAAAAATAGATCACGTGGTTCAGGTATGAGCCACTGTCCTTTCGGCCCGGAGATTTTCCTACGACCAAAGATTTTAACCGCGTAACTTCAAATTTTTTTGACCAATTTTCACATAGTATTTGCCTTTATTCTTGACAACTTTTTTTCGCCGACGAAATTTCAAATTACCGCTTGTAGCTAGTTAGCTACTACAAAGCAAAAGAGATTACCGACCGCTATTGTATGTTCTAATCTAAGAAATGTTCGGATTATCAATATTGGGATAAGTGTTACAATTGATCTGTATATTTTTACATACATTAACATTCGTTTGTAAGTCAATAGTATTGTAAGTTTAGAACAGTTAACCGAATTGGGTCAAATGTTTTATTTACCCATAAGAAAGAATTGAACAGAACCACATTAAAACGCTAAAATATCCTTTAAATTATAATTGTCAGACAAGCGTTAGGCAACAGGAAAAAGAACAATAATTGCTATTTTCATAGCAATTATTGTTACATAGTGTAACGATTAATTAATTTGTATTTAATTATATCCTTGAAAAATTATAATCATAAGACTCGTAAAAAACTTCACCCTTCTGACGCAATCGGGTAATGACAGGAAAAAGTACATTAGCTGCTATTAAAATATATTTTCCAGGTGGTAGAATCAATGTAGTTCGACCGCGGAAGTACCACCGCCACACGTATTTCTAGCGCAAAGCAGTTCGTGCGTTTCGATGGAAGGGTGTGGTTGCCGGCTCACTTATATATGAGGCGACCATCATAATCCTCGGGAGTAGCGACGCATCTGTGATCGACTTCAGATAGAACCCCTGTTCTATATGAAGTTGCTCACAGGTGTCCATTGGTGGCAGTAACCACTTACCATCAGGTGGGTTGCATGCTCATTTATTACTTCATTCTTATAAAAAAAAATATATAATAAAGAGTTTTTACTCACTTGAATCTGTCTTTAATCACATGATTAGTGTAACAGTGGCCGCGGAAGCTCGGATAGCCGGCTATCTCCTTGTAACATATGTTGCATGTGTATATGATTTCCTTGACGTTTGGATGGCTAGTGTAGTGGGTGTCGTAATCTTTCTTCGTTGCAAACGTCAACAGGCATATGTTGCAACGTATGCCACCAACTAGATCGATTGTTGTCTGCTTCGGTATATATATCAACATGGACTCCTTCGAGCTCGGCATATTATTGGGGGGTAAACTGATGAGTGAAGCCATTGTGCTGCCTGTGTCTAGGTGCAGTCCATTTATTTCATATTCGTGTCAGTGTGTCAAATGGACCCCCAGGCCGCAGCTATTGCAAACATCTTCCTACTCTTGTTACTACATGTTTTGGGTGGTGTTTTGGGCCTAAAATGAAATTTTATTCGTTATGCAAAGACGGTATAGGTTTGGCAAGGACATAAAAACCAATATACCAATAAAATATTGTGTAAAATAAAGTTTGTCAAGAATATAACAAATAACATTGTTAAAAATATTAACACAATAATCTGGTTCCTTAAAAACGGTTTATTTGTTTTTATAATGATATATTTAATTTAATGCTATTAATGGGTTTTCGTCAAAAATGTAACATAAAAATATTATAACAAATATATACTTAGAATGGTCCATTTACTAGCTTGCATTTGATACCAATATTGTCAAAACATTACACTCCTGCCAACATTACCAAACACGTGAATGAAAAATTAATAAGGGGCCGTCCATTAAAAACATGAGGCACGAGAGCGGAGGAAGGGGTTCGGCAAAAATGACGAAATATCGCTAGGGTGGAGGGGTGTAGTAAGATATCACGTGTATTTATTTTGACGATTTCTTAACCGCGTTATTATTAAAACAACGTGCAACTTTCTGCGTAGACTTTTTTATTTTGGTCCTCAATGACATTGTTAACTAGTAACTGCTTAAAAGAAAATTTTTGTTAGTATAATGATTAAAATTTTAATTTAACGTTTTTTATATATGTATAGATTGGTCTATTTACTAGCTTTCGTTTCGTAACCGTATTGTCGTAATAGTAAAAAATCCCCCCCCCTCCCCCCCCCCCCGCCAATGGCAAATCCACGGCGTGTCGTCCAGAGACGTCGAGGATAGCGGCTGAATCGGAGGCGGGGTCGGTGTCGACTTCGGTGGCGTTGGTTTCACGGGCTAGAAACATTGTTAGAATCCTAAGTTTATTGCTATTTGTTTAACTACTATCAGCTGTAGCACGATGTAGCAAGATGGAGATTAAAAAAAATAGATTCATAAAAACTTAATTAAAACAAATACATCTACATACAAATATATAATCGAATATTTAGAATGGTATATAATAGAATGGAATATTCTTTATAGCACTGTATAAACATAATCAAAGCTAAAATAATAACATACAAAAATAGTATTATCATTTAGAACCTATAAAACATATTTAACCCGGGAAAGCTAGAGATAAAGCTCGAGCTCAACAAATAGGAGTATGGAGGGGGTAAATTCTGACTGAAAAATGCTGCTCCGACCGAAAAAATAGAAAGATTACAATATTTTGTGAACAAACAAAATAATTTACTTCTCAGTGAACGAATACACTTATTCACTACTCAGTGAACGAACAAACTCATTTACTGCTCAGTAGCTACGCTATTTAAACTGGACAGCTATAAGTACATCTTAACAGATAAAATATATTACTCACTTCGGTTACTGGTTGCGTGACAACCATCTCCTTATCACCAATTTTGGTGTTCCCCACCATCACTGGTTGTCTGGTGATCACTTGTCGTACGGCTGGTTGTGAGGCCTTCTATAACAAGATTGTTCCTGTTATATTTATTTTAATCAATGCTTACATGACACGTCGTGTACTGTGCATCGTATCATTTTGCAAAAAAATGGCTAGAAGGACTAATAATAAAAAACATAGTTTTTTGTCTGTATCGGTGTTACAAATCGCGTCTGAACTAAAATTGAAAATATGTTCAAAGTCCATAATCAAGGAGTAATAAACTAGTCACAAAAAATAAGTGATATTAAAAAAAAAAAAACAAAATTGTAAACTAAGTAAAACCAAAAAAAAGATTGTACAGCAAAAAAAAATTGTATCTCCAAGTGTTTAGTTTTTAGTTATTACGTACTACCTAATAAGTTACGAAATAGTTTGAGCGTTTTATAACAAAATTTCCATAATAGTACCATACTTACCGCACTACTCTGTATAACGCTGGTTTTACTATCAATCACAACTGGCGATTGGGACACACTCATAGGCGTGCTGACAACCACTTGTGTCCTCTGTGGTTGCTGCACAACCCTATGCACTCCCGCCTTCATTGGCGCATTCATGATGATCTGTTGGTTGTTCGACACCGCAATGATTTGCTGGTTGCCTTGCAACAATTGTTGGTTGCCACTCACTATCTGGTTGCCTGTCACAATCTGGTTGCCACTCACAATTTGGTTGCCACTCACAATTTGGTTGCCACTCACAATTTGATTGCCACTCACAAGCTGATTGCCAGTTACAATCTGACTGCCGCTCACGATCTGGTTGCCACTCACTATCTGGCTACTGCTCACCATCTGGTTACTGTTCATAATCTGGTTGCCGGCCATCAGTTGGTTACCAAGAACCTGTGTGTTTATTTGGTTGCTGGTCGACGTCGATATGAGTGCCGGCGGTTGCTTCTGAGTGACAACGATTTGTTGTGGTTGCTGCTGGTTCACGATCTGGGCTTTGTGTGGTTGCGGTTGCGCGGTTATTATTGGTTGCTGGCTTGGTGTTATTTGGGGTGTGTTCTGCAATTGTAAATTAACATTAGATGCCATTTACATCACAGAATTATGAATTTTGACTATAAAAAATTTACAGATTACATTGTACAGCAAAGTAATTCTCGATATACTAGGTGAACTCTTCAAGTGTACATGAATGGCCAAATCCGAAACTATGACGAATATAAAAAGAGCTAAACGAAGCTAGCGAGGTAGATTTTGATAAAATTTAAGACGACTAAATTTTCATGCTCAATGAACTCATTTGTTTCACGGCTAAGAAAATAGATTTTTTTAATCTAACTATACAGTTTACACATTAATCCTTTTAACATTTTTCGTCATAACTTATGGTTTTCGGATTGGATCATCCTGGAACCACTCAAAAAAATTCTCCCTGGATGAGTATAAAACATTTAAAGCACATAGAATGTACATACAATAAGCATGCCTACCGCAAGCCCTATACCACATAGATAGACAGTTCCCAAACTAAAAGGCTTATTTAATCTGTGACAATTAGACATATTTTTAGCTCAATTTCGTTCAATAACCGTGGCATCACGTCGACACGAGAAATATGTGTGTATCACTCAAATAAGTCGAATTGTCATACACATTAAATAAAGCCGAGGAGCATAATTATAAAAATATAAAATAACAATTTTATTCAACAGCTCAAAAACGAGCAAAACACCAGTATGGACCAGGCACACATATAGTAAAAACCTTGAACGATACAACAACTATGTTCCTCTACTGCTTAAATATGTTCGTGGATTGGCACGTATCGTACATAAAAATCCCATAGCCATAACAAAGCGAATGTTCCGTTGCACCTTGGAAACCGTTATACAGTATCTACCTATCTATCTACACGTATGACAAATATATAAAATAATGATCTTGACATATAATAAAAGCCCGGCGAGATTTTACATTGTATATATTTGCAAAGAACCAGTTTGAATGACGGAGAAAAAGTAATAAAGGAAATTTCTATAATTCAAAAATAATGTCTGTCTGTTTGTCTTTGTGTGTCTATAAAGGCAATAAAACAAAACTACTGATTAAAATTTTAAGGATTGAAAATACATGTTGATGTAAGCTTCAGTAAATATTTTATTAAAATTAATCTCTACTCTACTATATAAAAAGTTATCAAAATTTAAGATTATGTTATTTTAAACGCGAGGAAAACCGCGAGGCGTAACTAGTACAGAATAATACCCAACACCGTTTACATTATCTCAATGAAGAAACAATTTATTTAAATATTGTTATTATTACAATATATCTAGACGGAAACATTTGTAGTTTTAGAATAATGAAGTTTAAAAAAGTCATTGTTTCTTCATTTTATCATAAATACATCAAATCAGGGATGCCGACACATACATCTAATACAGCCAAACGGTCCCTACATTACAGACTCGATAGTATTACTGTCTCAGGGATAAAATTCGAAATATTAAACATTCTTAATACCTTTCAAAATTTTGAATAATTCAAGTAGGCAACCCTAGTATTCTCATACTATACTACTATTACGGAACTATCATACATACTTAAATCATACGTAGGTTATGATAAACACGGTTTCTACTACACAGAGTGCAATACATAAATGATTATATAGAATATACTTTATTCTAACATCAGCCTTTTCATTTATTCTTTTCAATTCATTCGAGGGCGCTTACAGACGATTCGATTAAAATTGGTCATAAAACTGCATGAAATGATACAAAATGTACACAGAATTCATAAACTAACCATGTTTATAAGAAATATATTTATCAACGGTTATTTTTATAGTAATAACAGACAGAATAAGTAATAACAATTACAGGTGGGAGAACACACCTAGTCCGACCGGGGAAGTACCACCGCCACACCTATTTTTAGCGTGATGCAGTTCTTACGTTTCGGTGGAAGGGTGTGGTTGCCGGCTCACTTTTATATGAGGCGATCATCTGAGTCCTCAGGAGTAGTAACGCATCTGTAGTAGACTTCATACAGAACCCCTGTTCTATATGAAGTTGCTTACAAATGTCCATGTGCGGCAGTAACCACTTACCATCAGGTGGGCTACTTGCTCGTTTACTACTTCATATTTATAAAAAAATATATCATTTCAATATTTTTCATGTAAAACTCATCATTGTAAACATCTATAGGCGCAAATAAATCTGATTGTGGGCGTGGCAATGCTGGCATTTATTTTATTTTACGCCATCTGTTACACATTGTCGGAACTATTAAGTATAGAACAAAACTAAGCGGGATGCGGTGTTCGACTTAGTGCAGGGTTAAATGGCGTTATTTTCATTATGCTACATACACTATTTTTTTATTTATATTCTGTCTTCCAAATGACTGAAAAAGAGTAATAAACGAAATTTCTATATTTATTTAAAACTTTTGTCTGTCTGTTTCAAATCGCTAAAAACCAAAGCTAACCTTTAATTTAAAAGATTGAAAATATATTTATAGCGTATATTGATTTAACATTTAGACTTAGGCTTATAAATTACAAATAAAAGTTGTTCGATCTTTTAAACGTGGGTGAAATTACGAGGTATACCTGCATTAGTCTAAAATTCAACCTTCCTTTGGTGATTCGTATAAACTCATTTACATGCAGTTTCCATAAATAGACCGCAAATCGCACGTCTGTAAGCGTTCAAAACATTTTGCATGCCACTACGAAGCACAAACTAAAATTCTAAGATTGAACCTGGGCGATGGCGGTCTTTACGACGGTTATTGGCTGAGCGGTGCTCACTAGCGGCTGACTCACTATCACCCTCTGTGTTGATTGTATCACGCCCGAGTTCTGTGCGTGATAAAACATGTTATAGACATTCGTTTTAATATATTATATGTTTATAGTCGAAGTGCCTATATGATACATAAATTATACTTGGAACTGAAACTTGAAGAATGACTTCATGAGCCGTCCGTTCATTCACTATTTCGGCTCATTTTGTTCTAAAAAAAAATCCAAAATTCTTTTGTTGTTGATAAATCGAGCCCAAATTATTTAAAAAAGTAATTTTCACTTTACACTGCTTTATTTATAAAATCCTTCTCCTTTCCTAAAGTATTTATGTCGTTACTTATATGAGTATTTCTATATTTTTACGGCTCTGCCACAAGATTAACAATAAGAAATCAATTATTTTTACGTAAAAATGTGATAAG
>DWNE01000973.1:0-24252 GCA_018249875.1 Cecropterus toxeus | reverse complement strand
CTCATATATCGGGTTTCTTGTTTTAATGTTTTAACGATGTTATTAGTGTATATAAATAATACAATAATTACGGATAAAGTACAAATCATCTCAGACGGACCGCAGGATGCTTTTCTACTTAGGTTTCCACCCGACCAAATAAAACTTTAGACTTGATTTTTTTGGTGATAACACATTGTTTTTATTAAATCATTATTTGCTTCATTGTGTAAATATTAAAAAAAAGTCTATCATTAGCGTTGTTTGTTTAAAACCGAAACGGATCTTTAAATAGCAGTTACGATAACAATAGTAATTAATATTTCATTCGGTTGCATAATTAATATTAATGCACCCTACGGCTCCAACGTAATTCTAAAAATAGTTACCAAAGTGATTTATGGGTGTTATCGGTGACCGCTGCCCTCAGTTTTTTAAACCGATAAGCGAAGTAATAGAGGAAGCATGTAAATGATTTATAGTTTCGGTCATTTAATTTTTCAATGAACCCCAGTTTGTGCCGTATGTAAAGATAAACGTCTCACAAGTCACTTACGACATCGGTAAATTTATTTTTATTGTCATCCAACAAAGACTTTTCTGTTGCGTTTGATAAATAACTTTATCTCATGTTTACAATTTAATAAAGTAAAGAGTCGTAAAGTGCGTCTTATCGCCTGAGCTCATGTTACACTCGGGTATAAAATACAAAGTAATACTGCAATTAATGACATATTGATAGGATTTATCACGTTCAATTTTATAACACTACTAAAATTGTTTTAAATTCTCATGCCACATGCAGAGACGAAACCGTTTATTATTTTTAAATTTGAAATGTGATGGAATCAGGATGGTTCGACCGGGGAGGTAAAATGAAGCAGTTCATACGTTTAAATGGAAGGTTATCAATATATGTACTTACATACGAGGTGGTTAGTCCTTAGTCCTCAAAAGCGATAAAGCATTTTTGATCCACATCAAATAGAGCCCGTGTTGTGTATAGAATTGGTTACAGTTGTCTATCCGCCGTAGTGGCCACTCACCATCAGTAGGGTTGCATGTTCCTTTGCAACTATGAATTTTTGAAAATCGTAATTGATAAATACTACAATAGTACAAAAATAAGTTGTAACAGTTTAATGCCTAAATTGTAAATTTCATGAGCGAACAGTAACACATACTTAGGTACTTATGGCAAAATATATTTCGCACGCGATATTTAAAAAAGAAAATTCCCAGGTAATAACGTCATTTTTATTTTTATTACTCTGATATACCTAGATACATTTGACCTTACTATATATCATGTGTATTCATAATTTAAGAATGAAAACTTTTTTACACAAGATTACTTTCTTACATTTACCGAAATTTCTACATTAAACACCTACATTATAACAATATTATTTAGTTTCTTTCTATAGGATCACACAGAAAAAAGTAAGTAATCAATCATAACATTTCTTCTTGATGTATCAAACTAGCACCGTATAAGTATAAGCTGGCCTTCAAATCTCGTACAAAAATCGTCAAAAATGGGCGCCTCTGTGTTGAAAAAGATATAGAGCTCCGATCTTCAGTCGCGCCATAAAACTTCCTCGAGCCCGCCTCCGATGACGCAGCGACAGCTTTACGATCCGTACAGAATTCGGGGCGATATTATGAAACTACTCGACAATTATTATGATATTGTTAACGTGTACAGCATGATTCCAGGCTGGAATAACATCCCCTTCCTTCACAAGTTGGTTTGTATCCGCGTGCGTTTCTGGTCTGCAGGAGTACCATAGATCTTATCGTTTCATAGATTTCTTTGCGTGTACGCTCACGAACGCAGGAGTGGATTTATTCGAGCGGGTGAGATTCACATGCGGACATAAGCCCACGTGACAAGAAAATACACTAAATTTAAATGTGTTTGTATTCGGTTGATTTGGTTGGTACATACCAATCGATATCAGCTCTGAATAGCTAAACTACGTTAATATGTGAAAATTAAGATTTAACATTAACTTGAAGAATGTCGCTGGCATTTGACGAAAATACTATATATTTAGGAAATAGCGGTGTTTTATCATAAAACTATTTATTTACTGGAGTTATAAAGACATATACTCAAGCAATAAGCAGCAAGCTATAAACTAAGTTAAATAAATCCTCCGGCTTTAAAAAGTGAGAAAATACAAAACCCTCCTTTAAGAATATTGAGGAATTATCTGTATCGCAAAGTTTCATGGGCGATCATGACCATTTATCATCGTCCTTTTGGTAGCTTAAATACAAAAAGTGTTACTAAAGTTAATTCTATAATATTTGTAACTAGATGTATGAATACTTATAAAGACAGGTTACAATACATCTCTTTCAATAAATGCCAACATGCTTGTATATGTATGTACATACATACTACATACATATACAAGCATGTTGGCATACATACACAATACATGTACACACTCATATACATAGTTGTTGGTTACGAAGTTTTCACTTCAAAAATTCAATCATTTATCAATTCATTTATCAATCGTTTTATCATGATAAATATTTTTTTTTATTTATTTATTCACACAAGTTATATAAGAATGTGTGTAATGTAAATCAAAGTATTATAAGATGCGTTTGGACGAATTATAGAATAAGCACCCACTATCGATAAGTGTTCTGAGCAGGGAAGCGCACACATGGCGTGGTTGGCGACTGCAACTGATAACCGCGGCTAGTGTTACACGAGCATGTGTGTCAGCACTAATTAAATGGCTCATTCACTGTACCCACTAATTTGAATTGGTTTGTGTTCACACTATCTTTTGGTAAAGCAAAATTGTTTAAAAGACATAATGTCTTCATAAATACAAATTTTGTAAACTTGAGATAATCGCTGATAAATCTCGCGGTGTCTCCGTTTACTTCCCAATCCGAAATGAGAACTAATTCCATTAAAATTTTCGATAATAACACAAGTATCTGTGTTGCATCTTATAATTTTTGTGCTGTTTGACATTGTGCAAACACTCAGACGCTTTTTCACTTAGATCATTATAATTCTGAAGGTGTGTTTAGTATTTTTTCTTAATGATTACATTATTTGTCGTATTTTTATACGCGCAATGCGAATTATTTTACGACTAGAGAACTTCAGCATAAAATTGTTAGACTGTCACGTTTTAACTTAATGAATGTGATAGTCAGAACAATTACCTGATGTGTTTTTTTTTTGGTTTCAAGGTTTATTTGAAACGAAACGTGGAAAAAAATGTTGGAGAGTTATTTCTTGAAAGTTTTGAAACATTCACAGTATTTCAAACTTTGAACTACTTTAAAATTGGCGCTTGTAACTTTTATACATTTTGTTGCTCTGTCATTCAGTCTGTACCTACAATGGTGCTAATTTTAGTAGCAAACCCCATTCTACCGATGACCAATATTCATAAGTATTATTCGAATATTTAAAGATCTAAATATTTTTTTCAAGGTACATTGTTTAAAATCTTTTTGCATGTCAATAATATTCCAAAAACGCTTCAGTATTAATCTGAATTCATAAAAGTGTTTGATCTCAATAAAAAAAAAATTTACACACATGCCAAACACAAAATGAAAATTTAAATAATTTTGTTCTAAACTTCATACAACAAATCTTATGTTACTACAATTTATATAGAAGCATATTTTAATCTAAGAGATTTATCTTTCGACTGCATAAATAACAATCAGAGTACAAGCCTTTAGATTACCACTACAGAAGATGTTACAATACTAAATACATTTCCCATTGCTAGTCGAATCACCATAGGCGATAACTAATATCGATGGCGGCCATTAACTACCACAGATATTCGCGGGAATGCCCATAAATTTCAATCTCATCCGCCTACAACAACACCGACATTCCCCTATAATAGCTGGAGTTTACTGCGCGGATATTTCACTGTACAAGTTAGTTAAAACCGAATTTAAAGCCACAAAATTTTCCTTTTTTTAATAATTTGCAAACGGGCATACAGTCCATAGTATACGATACATGAACATCTGTAAACGAACTCAAATAGCGTTAAAGCTCTGAAGAGATCTGAGGAGGACGGCGAGACTACTGTTTTAAGGTAGAATCAAACAAGGCGATCATGCTTAAGGAGTTCAATCATCATCATCAATTCATCAATCCATTAATGGCAGCTGCTAGAGAATCTTCTCTTTACTAAATTAAAGAATAAAGACAGTTGAACCACACTGATCAAGTGTATTATAACAGATCTTTTCGCTTTTTAAAAAACTTTGTGGTAGAAGGTAAGATTGTTCTCAATATTTATTTAAGTTTAAAAACGCAATATCATTCAATTTTCTTATGACTATAAGATTTTTTTACATTCTTTTTCGCGAAATTATGTGTTACAAATTTATGACCTCTTTAAAATAACAGTACTCACTTATTTAAATAATTCGTCTTAATACGATCGCATTGGCCATGACATACGCATCCATCTTAAGTTAAAACCGACTCTAAGTAAACGCCTATCTCAGCTAACATGTGGGCGAAAGCATGCGTGACTCACTAAGTGTTTCTTCAAATAAGAGTGTTCTTATATTTATCAACACCGAATCGCGTTAAGGACGTCGTTATTAATTTGCAATAATTACACAGTGACATCATATCTTTTCTATTTCTGTTTTATTAAATATGATAATTTTGGGTGATACATATGATCAGAGCTAAATAGTTTCTATCAAAGCAAATCACTTTATTATCAATATTATCAATATTTGGAAAATCCGATATTTTTGTTTGTTAATGCTATGTCTAAATCGGAACTTTATCAGCTTACAGAATAATTCGGTTTATAGGTGAATATTAACTCAATTTCATAATAAAAAGTCACTTAAGTGTGAAGTTTAACATCGGCGTTTCTAAGTTCGCTACTAACTATGTACAGATTCCCTTATGAATTGATTATCATTATATATTGTCAATAGGTATTGAGTATGCGTGTTCGAGACCGCACTAGATATTGATATTACACAGGGAGACGTAGTTGCCCATCTCCTAAATCTTCTTAGTCATCTCCTACGACATCCACGGGAAGAACGGAAGTAGTTCTAATCAAAACCAACACCACACGACACACCATTTTTTTTTATCAGACTTATGTGGCAAACAAACATACAGTCCACCTGATGGTAAGTTGTCACTGCCGCCTTTAGACATCTATAAGCAACTTTATACAGAACAGGTGTTCTATCTAAAGTCGATGAGAGATGCGTTGCTACTCTCGAGAACTAGGATATTCGCCTCAAATATAAGTAATTATTATATTTATATATATTTTTCCCAAATTTATTCCAAATCATAACAGATAAGTTTGAAGACTCTCTTTAACATTATCAAAAGAAAAGGCACGATTGCACAACCACAACGTGTGAAAGTTTTACTTAAATCAGTAACTGATAACGACAACTTCACTTAACCCTAAAAGCAAGGAGTGATAAATCGCGTATCCCATTTTGTAGTCACGTTTGTTAGGACGAATGTATTAGGTAATAGTAGATAAGAAATAAAAGCGACTCGAAAAAAGTTAAGGTAAATAAACTGTATTTTTGTACAAAAACAGATACAAAAAAAATAATATTAATAATTTTCATTCACTTATATACAAATGTGATATGAAAGTAAGATTTTTTTTCAAAATCATGTATGAAATAAAATAACGTTAATAATACATATTACAAGTAGATAGAATACTTCTTATTACTTGCAGTCGACTTTGTCAATAAATACACTAGAGATAACAGTAGTATGAAGTATATTACAGTATTATTATTTTAAATAAAACTATATTAATATTATAGAACAATGCACAATACATTAAACCAACTATTAATCGTGGGAACACGCAAATATTAACCATTATGCGCTCAAAACTTTTCATTTCAGACTAAATCTAACAGGCACGCTTTAGTGTTACTAGACTTGACACTAACTTTAACAATTTTAAAATGAAAAATATGTAAATTTAGACTGAAAATTCATACATCCCAATATGTATATACAAGTTTTCCAAAACAAAATCATCCCTGTCAAAATTTATATTGAAATTAATAAAAAAATAACTTTTTCTGTTACCAATTTCATGAAGAATTCATAAAATGAAAAATTTATGAAGATAATAATATTTATTCACAAATACTTTCATTCGTAAGAAATATGTCATTGTAAATGTAAATTTAAATATGGATACAAAAATATTAGTATACAATAAATATTCCACAAAATCCACAAAATATTCGAAAGATATTCTTGTAATTTCAATAAAATTCAATCCTTACAAAACTCCACAAAAATCAGTACTCGTTCCGCACAGGCAACACCAACACCAGACAAAAACCCATTACGCTGGTGATAATGCAAGTTCATCGCGGCAGGTATTGTTCAATGTTGCCAGAACAAAGCGCAGGGGTTGCCGTCTCATCTGCGGACCTATTACGGCCCATTGTTGAAGAAGCATGTAGAAAATTAAAAGGATGCATTGTTTACGTTCATACGCTATGCATCGGGTCTTCCTTGTTTTGGTTTTATGAACCTCGGAAAGTAATTTCAATGTTAAAGTGTAGTAGGGAGGGGGTAGTTCAATCTTTCTAATGGAAAAAATAGTGTATGTATTATGAAGAGGTACTGCAAATTTAGGACTAAAACAGTTTAGGACAATTAAAAGAAAAAGTATTGAAGCAATCCCTAAAAAAACACTTTTAGTTAAAATTATTATCAATATTATGGAGTAGTTTCAAATATAACCTGTATTCACTGCTACGAATTTGAAGGGATTTTATTTGTTGTCAGACAGATTTTCGATATTTTTTCTTTGATTCTTGTGCAAGCGGTTCATCCTTGAAATTCGAACAGTTCAAGTTTGAGTTTTAAGGACGAATCAATTTTATTGAAAACAAGACAAAACTATTACTTTTCTTAACTTAACGTACTTAGTACAATTAGTACAATAGTACTTAAGACAATAAAATAAATAAAATTATTTAAAAATCCTATCAGCATATCTTATCTTTATTAGAGGTATAAATAGTTAAAAATTAAAAGAAAAAATAAAGAATTCTAAAATATAATAACGTATATACTCTACTTTCATAGCCACACTGGGATCCTCTATAGCTATCATATTCACCATGTACACATATAAGAGTAGGTATTACTTAAACATCCAGAAATAAAAGAAAATTATTAATTAATTTTAGCAAGTAACGACTATCCCACGTGGGACACTTAATATACATATTCAACGACAAAATTTACAAAAATGACCAACCAATTTGTGTTTATGCCCCCATTTTAAGTCTCCGTGTCCGCAATTCATCGGCCGTGTAAAATCTTGCAACGTCACGTAATTTCCTGTAGGCCGAACTTGAAGTGGTCTCCCCAGCGTAAAACTTTAAATTGCCGTCGACTTTTTTCACTATCTTTCCACTGCACTCACTTTTTCCTATTTAAACTTTTCCGTTTTATTCCACAAGCTCCGGTTCGACTTGGTCTAACTTCCTCGCGAGTGCATGATAAAAATACTATTATGAAATACGTAGTGGTTGAGAAACTTTGAAAGCGGAAATTTATTAATTAAACTCGCAAACTTGAAGAATTAAGCTTCAAGATCTTGTAATACAATTAACTCGTACAAAGAATATTGTATTATATACTTTTTCACTTTTACTTTTTTTAACCCTAATTGAGTTCAGTAGTGAGATTCAATTTGACAATAATGGAAGCTGAAAACGTGAATAAGTAAGGGGTTCTTTTAGAGTTGTGAGAGGTACTTGGGCTATAAAATATATAGCATTGCTCAATTTCATAGCCTTGCTTGACTAAGCTCTGGTAACTAATAACTGGTAGGTACCTTAAAGAACTCGTAGCTGTATTTATATTTTTAGTATAAAGGGATACGAGCTAAAGGTTATAGCTAAGTAAGTTATTTTGTTTTTGTTTTATATGAAGTGATTCCCCGGCTAAGAATTGCTGCGAATTCCGATCGATATACTCCTAGCTATAGTATTTTCATAGCACTACTTACTCTCCGCTTAGCTTCAGCCACGTTCACTGATTAGCAACCCCATACACCTCTTGTGGAAAGGCAATGTTAGACAATTAGTAATTATCTCGGAATCAATCTTAGACAATTTGTATAATCTTAAGATTCAACTTATTTACTTAAAATAAAATTAATATGGCATTTTAATACCATAAACATACAAGTGAATACTATAAAGCGTGTCGCTTTTCAATTGCCTTTCCTCTAAGAATCATATATTTAAAAAATATGATTTATTTAAAATAATAACCATATCATTAGTAAACGTAAAGTACACTCGGTATATACTACCGTTAGATTATCACCGTGTTCAATAGCGTTACCGAGAGCTCTCGAAATTCTCGAATCAAGCTGAACGTTCGCCAATCGGACACATTAACAAGAATGACAATTGAAGTGAATCTGCACCGTTAATCTTTTTGTCCTACTAGTTCCAGAGGTAGAGATGGTTAGAACAGAGGAAATTAAATAATTTATTTGTGTGCTATAATAAGTACCTACTATATCATTTACGATTGTTTTAGCCAATAATTTTCTCAAATGTGAAGGTAGTAGAAACCCCGTTGTTTCGATGCCGGTAGCCCTACGGACACACCTATTTCTACCTTATAACAGCAATATTGAAGTTGCTGTGTTATTATTAAGTGTGTCAAGGGAGACATATCAGAGGCGTTAACGTTATTATATGGCTGACTAGAGACATGTCTTAGATATTTTTTATACGAATAAATTAGCAAACGAGCATGCAGTCCATCTGATGGTAAGTGGCTACTGCTGCTCATGGACAGCTGTAAGCAACTTCATATAGAACAGGGGGTCTACCTGAAGTCCATCACAGATGCGTTGCTACTGCTGACGATTAAGATGATCGCCTCACATATAAGTGAGCCGGCAACCACACACTTCCACCGAAAGTATCTGGAGTTGATTAAAGATGTGTGTGTACGCGTGGCAATGGCCGCTTGCCATCAGATGGACTGCTGCTGGTGCTATTCGCTACTTCTATGTTATAACAAAAATGTAAGCCCATATAATGAATGACATAATTTGAGTTGTTATATCCTAAAAAGTCCATATAAAAACCTTTGTCTATACGTAAAAAGTTACAACAACCTTAACTCTTTCTAACTCCAACTCACTTTCATAAAAGGCGACCATCTTATTCCTTTGTTCTCTATGAAGTTGCTTACAGATGTCGATAGATGGCAATTGCCAGTTACCATCAGGTGGACTGAATGCTCGTTTGTTACTTCAATCTTATAAAAAAATCTTATAAACATACTAGAATATGATGTTACTGCCCTCGTCTTAATAAATTATCAAGAGTAACTTATAAATTAAGTAACAACATTAATCACTTCATAAGTCGTTTATTAAGTATGATAAACTGAGAGAATAATAATTAATTCCTTAAGCAAATACAAGCTTTAAACAGCATTTAATTATTTATTACGGCGCCAATCCAATCTATTTATCAAACGGATATGAAGTTTGATTTAAATTTGAATTATTTATTTATATTAGACGTGCATCTATTAGAATACATTTAGCTAAAAAATATTATTGTCATGCAATATGTCTAAGTGCACATAATTCGTACTATCTGTGTGTTTTTTTAGAAAAATGAGCATGCAGCCCATCTGATGGTAAGTGATTACTGTCGCCCATGGACATCTGTAAGCAACTTCATATAAAACATCTATCTGAAGTCGATCACAGATGCGTTGCTACTTCCGAGGAATAGGATGTTCGCCTCCAATACAAGTGAGCCGGCAACCACACCCTTCCACCGGAACGCAAGTACCTACTCTTTTACGTTAGAAATAGGTGAGACAGTGATACCTCTCCAGTCGAACTACACTGGTTCTACCACCTGGTAAAATAAAAGACGCTATTTCTATATTTAAAAAAAGAGAGACACACCTGTAATATATTATAATTAATGCTTTAATTACTCTCTCTATATCTAAACTACTCTATACCCTTAAACATTCCCGGAGATACTCTTCAGTCAATTGAACATTACAATTGCACATGAAGATGCAATGAGTCTCGTGTACCGTGTGTACAGTAGAGTCAAGTGTCGATGAGTAGTATTGATTGGAAATTATTTATTTAAGTTATGTTTTGCTGACATGGGAAAAGTTACATGTCATGTCTGTGACGGGCTGATGTGAGTTGGCAATGATATTTCGTAAAAGAGGTAGTATTATAATTATCTAAATTATTATCACAAATAGGAGTAGCATACTCAGTACTTAAATGATTTGGACAATTATCAATTAAGTAAAATTGATTATATAAATATTTTTAGTTGATATTTAGTTTTGGGCGAAAAAAATACCATCATTCAACATTAAAGCATATATACGTAAAAAGTGACCTATTATTAGTGTCTAAAATATAGATTTCAAAAATCATTTCAAAGCAAAAGTCTAAAATTTAAAGGCATTGCAGTAAGATTTTTAAATATTCTTTAAAAAACCCTAATAAATTACTTAGTGCGTGTCTTGAAAAACGTTTAATTTATTCAAATCACAAAATATTCAAATTTATTCCCAAAAATGATATATTCCTCAACACTCACCTTAGTCATATGTCAAACTTTAAGCCCCTATAATCTTGTATGTAAAACAACAATTACTCTCACTCAAAACAAAGATGAATAGTCTCGTTTCGACGATCTAAACGGACACTGGAGGCGGGTCTCATAAATATTTCGAGGGAGAAAATAAAATTTAAAATAACACTCATAATTTAACCCAACGGACCCCGTTCACGTCGCGTTGCATATATTGGGCACACGTCAATTTTTGAACTAATTTGAACTAAGAACCTTATTATGTAAGCCATACGTGTGAGGCTATGTGAAAGCAAATTTCGTATTCTTTTGAAACGTATGTCTTAGAAAATAAGATTGAAATTATCTCGTAGAGCGCCACAAAGCTAAACCCTACTTCCGTATGCGAGAGGAGGATCATTTGCAACTGTAACCAGGTACGTGCAAAAAATGCTCCAGATTCTCCTCTCGAGAACATTCTGAAGATCCTATTTTAGAGAAAATTTAAATTTCCGTCACTAAAATCTTATTCTAAATCTCGATCAGATTATGTCCTACCTGCTTGAGACGATCTAATATTTCGTAGATTATTTTGTCAAAAGAATATAGAGGATACATTAAAAATACGTTATGAGTTAAGTTTGTATTTTTTAATATATAGAAGTTGCAGTAATTCGATTAGATAGTAAACGTTAACTTTAAATCTACTATTAACCTTCGGGATCTAAAAACAGCAGCTCAAAGTTACTATTATAAAACTTATAAACTTACTCTTATAAAACTTCACTCTACTTTGACGGTTCCTCATATTAGGCGATTAGTCTGTGATTGACTTCAAATATAACCCCTGTTCTATAATTTATGAAGTTGTTACCGTACAAGATGTCCACGGGTGGAAGTAACCATTTACAATCAGATAGCCTGCATCTGTTTTTCTACACCAATGTGATAAAAATATTCTGTATTGAAACCATTGTCCAGTAAATTGACGACTCACAATATTTTACATAATCACGAACGTGTACTGTATAAACGCAAATATGTCCAATATTACAAAATGCTTTACTCCAGTCTCGTAAGGTCTTCAAGTGAACAATTAAACTTTGAAACTATGCAAAATATCGCCTCTTTGTATCGAGAGGCGCCGCAATTTGTAAGTACCTTCACAGTCAAAATTCACCCGTTGCCATAGCAACCCCCTTGCGGTGAGCCGAGCGTTCCGGATTGTTTTGAAAATCTCCCCGCTTGTTGTTTAATCCGTTTTAAAACAATAAAATAACTCAATACCGGCCATTTTACCGGATAACCTCTTTTATGGGTGTTGCTAAAATATTTTCCATGTAATGCCTCAATGTTATTGTTTTAAAATTTGATATATAGCCCGCTTTACGCTTATAATTTGTTTTCATAAACTCTCTGTTTGCGTATTCATAATCGAAATATATGGGTGTATGTATCGTCATTTTTTGTTTGCTCCGCTTGCGTTGTCGCCCGCGTACACATTCGCGTATCACCCTATGTGGTAACATCTAAGCTACTTCCTATAAAATCATATGCACTTTCGCGAGGTTTATATCAATATCGATTTCACAATTTCTTAGAATAGTCAAAAGTAAATGAAAAAAAAAACATTTTTTTCCAACCTCACTATCGCAAAATAAGTAAATAATAAGTAGTTAGGTAAATGTGACAGTGGAAAAAATCCAAATATTTTAAAAATGATAGACAGACACGTAATTTAATTTACTCGTATATATTTTTATGTGCACCTCGAAACGCTTAGATCTTATCACAAGAATTAACATAAGTAGATACTTACTAGGTCAGCTTAATATTAATTACTTTACAGGCATTCAGAGAATTTCAATTAGTTTATAACTTTACGCTACCATGTTATTATTAAGTAGGTTAAAGTAATTCAACAACATGACCTACTTAAATATCTAATTGGATTCTTCGACTGACGACATAATTGATGAAAACTACATCGAACCTTCGAGACTTTTTGTTTTTATAAAGCGCAGCAACATAACGTGTTAATAAAATTGTAATAAATTGCATTATAATTGTTATAAAAATATTCTTGAAAAGTGCGTCTTTCTAAACCAACATGCAACATTGTTAAAAAATATTTTTATAGTTTCTAAAGTGAAAAAAATAAATTGAGTTTTGTTATAGTTGTCTTAGAAATGACAAAACCAATTTTGATTGACTTTACTTACTCTTTATCTTGAAAATATCTATGGTATAGAGAATTAACAATTTTGATATAAAAATGCAATGATACACAAAGAGACAGTTGATAAAAATATGTCCAGTTTGTCACTTTGATCTCAATATATTGCGCAAACGTGGAATTTTTTGGAAGACAGTTATAATTTCATCGCTAAATTACAAGCTATTTATTTAAAGCTACAATTATTGTAATTGCAGACTCATTAGAACCGTGTACATGAATAAAATAACAAGGCAATCCCTAGTAGTGGAAAATTAAGATATTTCTGCATCATTAATGTCAATTTATTCGCGAAAGCTTTTAATCTCTAGAAGCCTAACCGGCGTCCTGGTGATACCAGAAACATTAAAGTGGAGTAGGAACTAGGGTCGGTAATTGCTCGTTAAAGTTCATGGACCGTGGAGCCACAGTATGAGGCACGAGGGGAGACTTGGCTAATGTTGCGTTCACACCACAGATAATTTTGATGCTCGGATATACTCACTTGAAGCCTCTGTTGAAATGCCACTCGTGATGTCAAACGAAATTTGTCAAAAATGCAAAACTATATATTTATTCACATACTACAATTTAATTCTTTTGTAAACATATTCATAGACGTTTTTCAATCTTATCACGGTATAGATAGTCATAATTTAAATTTGTTCATTCGAATAGTACTTTAGCTTTTTGTTTTTTTTTGCAAAAAGTTTACATCCAGGAATGGAAATTTCTAGCGGCAAAATTACTTGTAATTTTGTTTATGCTATTGTAATTAGTTAGAAAAATAATCTTACAAAATAACGAAAGATTTTCAATTTACGAAGTTTATCTTCTATGCAATAATGTATATCATTAAAATAAAAATGTAATCAGTAAAATACCTAAAATTTCTTATTACACCCTTTCCTCCGTAACTATATTACTAGGAGAGCAGATATTAAAATTAAATAGGAACTAAGGTTAGTAATTTGGGAACTATGGTTGGTACTCGTAATTGCTCATTAAAGTTAATATCCCGTGAAACCACGTTACGAGGATGAGCCATGAGGGCGAATGAATAAACTATGACATTTTTAATGTAATAGTGATGATTATTAGAAACGAGAAAGTAATCAAGAGCCTTATTATAAATAATTATGTATATACATACGAGTATGTACCTCATACGCTAGGGTTTGTGAAGTTATACTTCTTTTGGCGTGTTAGGGAAAAATGAGGAGAGTAAATTTTTACGATGCGCGCGCACCGCATATTACCTTAGCTCAAAATCAATTTTAAGTATCTTTTTTGAATGGGAAGTAAAACTAGCTGGCTTATTTCTTTGCGTTAATAAAATATATAAAAACATACAGACTAACTAAACTGATCGGTTGTATTATATGATAATTGTTGTCACCTATATTGCCGATTTTTCAATATCTCCAGTAAAAAAAGTGTTATTTGGATTAAGGTTCAAATAACAAAGTAACCACCTAAGAATTTGATCTCATTTTAAATGTGTGTAAAATAGAGAAACGTAATAAATAATTAAATAATAATACCATAAATTTGAAAAATAATGTCTATAAAATTAATCAAAACAACAATTAAAGCATTGAATACAAGACACGTGTTAATTTAGGATTACATTGTTTCATTAGAACATTTTTAAAACAAGCATTTCAATTCATTAAGGTTAAATATCTCCTGACAAAATGGATATAGATCTAACCAATAATGTACAAATAATTGTATGATCTTTTATATACATACAAATACGGGTCATGTGTATGTAGCTTAAGTATAATACGATGTCAAATGAATTGTTATTGATAATATCATCTACATTCAACCAGCCATGAAGGTCTAAATTCGCATCCGAATTCAATTGACCGTGGTTAAGTGTGCCTTTACGTTGCCATTGGAAATCCCATAATATGTGATAAAATTATTAAAGCCTCTGACTGAGATTTTTAATATGTTATTTAAAGTATATATTTTTTAAGAATGAAGTATTTAAAAACACGCCTTCTACACGCCTTCTACACTCATAGCCCCACACTAGGATTTTCTCCTGTGTCGTATCAAACGAGCATGCAGTCCATCTGTTGGTAAGTGGTCACTGACGCCCATAGACATCCGTAAGCAACTTCATATAGAACAGGGGTTTTATCTGAAGTCAATCACAAATGCTTAACTACTCTCAGGGATTAAGATGGTCGCTAAATATATGTGTAAGTGAGCTGGCAACCACATCCTTCCACCGAAACACTAGGACTGCTTCACGCAAGAAATATCTTTGGCGGTGGTTAATTCCAGGTCGAACAAAATTGGTTTTACCACCTGGATAAGTAAGTGGTAAGTTAATTATGCAAAAAAATATCGTTTCGCATTCTGCGAAAATTTGATTTTTTATTATAAAGACACTATCGCAAAGACATTGTAATGCTTATTTTATTAACATTAACATTAGTTCTTATATTTTACTAATTATTATTTATATTTCTCAATAATTACTACTATAGATACTAATAAAATCTTTATGTTAGTAGGTATTATACGAACACTTACTTGGGACAAATTTAAATTACCAACATGTACATGTAAGTACATGATTGTCATAATTCTTTAGGTGTGGTACACTACAATTACTAATCTAGATGTCATACAAATCTGCAATTTGATATAAATTGGCTAAATATTAGCCAATTATGACATACATGGGGCCAATGTAACGTATATAGAGCGAATTATAACATATAGCACTGTCATGAAATAAAATGTTAACATGATGAAACTACTTCCTAAGTATTGTTATAAATTCAGTTTGTGATTTACATCAGCAAGATAAAGATGCACCCAAAAGCAGGAAACATAAAATGTTCAAAAATGTTTATACCGTAAAATGTTTTATTGTTTCCGTCGCTGTATCAAATTGTTGGTATTCATAAATTATATAAAAAAAAAAATCTTCATTGAATTTACTTCGGTTTTCTGTTATTTTAAAATTACATTTATTTTTATTTAGAAGCGATTTATGCGTAAGTATTAAGAGTCCTGTATTGTGAATACTGGACAAGCACATAGTTATTATCATATTTTCATAAAAGCGAGACAATTAGGTACATAATGCCTTGATGGTATTACCACGGTAATAGTATTACTCAAAGCATTAATTGTTAAAGTGTTTACCCATATGTCGTAAACTCGTAATGTAGGTACAATACGATATATACATACAATGCTAGATGAAAACGTAACGATTGATTGTTTTGAGGAAAGTTTTTAAACTCATACTTAGAGATTCAAAATAAATACGACCAAGCAGGTTCATCATAATTCTTACTTGATTTAATCAAATATTTCAGTTATATCATAATATGCTATTTAAAATGAATGTTAATTTGACAAGCTAAGATAACTTAAGCTATAAGAACAGGCAAAGAACGGCCCCTTTAAGAACATGAATACTAAACATTATTTTGATATACTAAATTATACCAAATGTGTAATCATAAAAACTAAGCAGCTGGTTAAAAGATAAAAAACTTGTTAATGGTAAGATAACAAGAATCTGATTCTGTACATTGACGTAATCTTATCTTTTATTTTCCTTTGATCTTTGAAATCTACTATTCCATATCTTTAGTCTTTGTTTCAATGTAACGGTTTTGCTGGAATACGACGAACATTTTCGTAGTTTACTTACAAAAACTACTTTATCTTTATAGATTGAAATAAAATAAACGGTATTTTCTTTTATGTAGTAGATACAATAGTTTTAAGTTCGTAACCTAAAATAAGGTAAGGCAAGTAAAGTAAGGTACAGGTCTTAGCTAGGTCCTTTAAGTATTACCTAAAGGGCCTGGCTAACGCCTTATCTACCTGTATCTAGAATTTCATGCAATTATTTGCAGTACATCAAAAACATAAAACGTTTACGTCATCATCATAAAAATAAAATAACGACACTATTATCTATATAATCTTATTATGAACAATTAATTAACTTTAAGTCACGTTAAATCTGCCTTAATAAAAAAGTTACTCGTCACCTATTTTCAAAGCCTCTTAATTATATTCAGCGCTTTGACACGAATGCATGCTTGACATACTCTTTATGTATAGTAAAGGAAAATCTTTATACGTGTAATGCATGTATGTAGACAAATAATTATAATTATTTTAGAATTAAGAACAATTAGAGAAACCGAATAAAAACAAAGTGTCACTAAAAATACTATTAGAGGTATTTGTTTTTCATTTGAGAATACAAAGTACTTTTTAAAAAACCTTGTTAGTAAAACAATATACAAAATCTAATAAATGGCAAACTGTATGTTTTCCAAATAAATTAATTAAATAAATGTTTACATAAAAACCGACTGTTAAACCCAAAATAAGGAAAAAAAGTAGTATGAATATGATCATGAGATATATTTAAAATAAATGATATTATATTATAAAGTGCTGTACACGGTTGACAAGGTTGTTATGTTTAAATTATTTGTAATGATTGCTTGTGACTGTTTGTAAATGTCGTTACTTGAAAACTTTGGTCACAGTGTAACTAACCTTCCAACACCGCCATGAAGCACCGTAGTGGAACATGTTTCGGGATTCCTCTAATAACTAGAGGTAATAAAATCGGTAATTACAACGTACAAAAGTTGCAGCCACTTACTACAAAAATGGTCTCTCATTTTTCATTTTACAAAGTATAAAACTCATAAATGCAATATAACTGTCAATCAGTCGCAAATGTTCAGGTGGGGGTTAATAATGAACTGCTAGCAATAAGTCCATAGCATTCAACTGATTATACTCTATACTGTTCAGGGAATAGATGTCAAAACGCTGTAACACTTAACAGGAGGATATAGAACCCAATACGTATTGTGGAGACATCATAAATGTATGCACGTAGCCGGCAGTCAATTGACATGACAGGAGGGCGAGCGGATCGTTAGGCTACATGAAATGCGCTTAAATAAACACCACAGACCGAAATTCAATTCACAGGCATTGAATATTGTGGACATTTACCTGTAACATTACTTATTGTGTCTTTACTTCTTGAGAAATCGTGCTTCGCGGAACTCCTGTTTTTTAAGTTTACTGCAAAATATCATAATATGCAATAATAAGTGACATAACTTCAGCTAATATAAATGCATTAATTTTCAGTTTTTTGTATTAAAAACTGAATATTAAATAAAAAAGTTATTTCACCATGTGATTATTTTTAGAGTTTAGAAATATAGAATGTTCATTTTTATCATGATGAATATACATACATTCATCATGATAAAAATGAATTCGTTCTAAATTCTACATCCAATGAGCCCAACTTGATTTTATCAAAAACGTCGACATTTCGAAATGTCGCTTGTGCCAACTTGCATTGTTAATCTTTGAACTTGCATCCTTTTCTATATAGGTAAAAAAACAACACTATTCGGCTTTTACTCATGTAAGTTTAGGGTAACTCTATCAAAAACTCAAATATGATAATAACATGTAATAGCATGAGCGTATCTATAGCTTTGTTTAGAGGTAAGTTCAACAGCGGCGATCGACGAAAAATAGGTGGGCTAGTCTGATTTTTTTCTCGCCCTATGCTAAAGGGTAGCTCCAAAAAAAATGACTGAATTTTTTAACAAAGAACCAAACAAAATCTGTACGCAAATCACACACGGCTGAAGTATTTTTTATGAAATTTAACCTACGGGAGATTGGGATGGATATCGATCAGGAATATTAGGATATATGTAAGCATTATTATTATTTATCAAATTTGAAAATTAATTTAAATGTTAAATATTTATATCACATATTAATATAAAATACTGTGTAATGTATTCTATCTCATTCTCTGGGCGACTTAATGCTATACCTTTATGTTTGTCTTTTTATCGTGACGCATTTTCGTTTCATCGAGTTTCAAATCATAACGATTTTAAATAAAGGTTCACCTCAAAAAGTTCTCCGGTTTCAAGAATTTTTCTTTTCTTGCCTATGATAGGACATGTGTTCATATGTTCAGAGAATAATTTTTTTTTTATGATATTACCACGCTTACGTCATTAATATATGCACATAGTTATTAGGCCATTGACATTACAGTGTTCTTGAGACTCGTCAGCTCCATGTGTGCTGCTGTATAATGCTATTTCAAAGTTAATTATATTAAAATGTTAATTAAAATGTTTTCATTACTTTTAACATCGGCAATGCCACCATGTTTAGCTGTGATGGTAATTAGTTGCCATAACTCTTCTTGATTTAAGATTACTGGCTCAATTCTGACTGTTTTTATTGAAATGCGAACTTCAGATTCAATTGATTTCAAATAAAAAATGAATTGTATCAAGTGAATCAAGTGAACACGTCCACGAACGGGGAAGAAAAACCTAATGGCGTAATTATATTTAATCAAAATTAGAAAACACTATTTAATATAATGAGATTTACCACAAAAATATTATTATAATTTCGCTAAGACTAAGTATATACGAATACTGCTTATGTCTTTATACAAAAATCTTAAATATTATCGCTATGCTAATGAACATTTGCATTATTATTCACCCTTCCAATACAAGCTGTTAGTACAATAATTGAAACATACGATTCAAACAAGCTTCTCCGAAAAGTATTTTAAAACCCTTTTGTATATTGCAAGCATTTATGCACCTAATAACTTTTAATGCAACCATTGTGAGAATTAAAACAATTATTATAATGAACATTGAACAATAAGGGCCCATATTTGTTAAAAAATATAACTGAGATTGTAAAACTCTTCCTTTGTAAGAATTCGCTAACACAATTACAAAGTAACGTTTTGACATGAAGCATTAGCGCTGAGAAAGTTGAAGTTTGCATAAGAGCAGAACATTCCCGCTTCAATAATGTGGTACTTGACGGTTTCAAGGGCCTAAAGGGTCCTCCACACAGCAGCTGTTGGAGACTGCGGTAGGCTCACCAAACATCAAAACTCGATGGGACTTGCCAATAAAATTACAATATCTTAAATTAAAATACTCCAATAAAGTTTCCCCTTTTTTATCCACATTTGCTTTTAAGGCTAATGAAGTGTATGAGAATATATGTTACCATAATTGTCACCTGAGCCGTTCTAGAGAAGGGGGGCTAAGTGGCTCTAACCTCCACCTTCACCCAAAAATCAAAATTATTAAGAAGTTTAAATTAATATTAGTTATTTCGGAAACTTTAAACTTACATTTCTCCTTTCTTTTCTTAAACATAAACTTCTAAAACATTTTTGCCGACCTCTCCCTATACCTATTTATGAATATGACAAATTCTTTAAAAAAGTCTACTGTCTATGACATCAATGTCCTTACTTTGTCTAAAAACTTTACCCTCATATCTAACACCTTTTTACGAGACAAATCCATTTCAATAATTGCACGAAGACAAAGCCACATTCACACGAGACAGCCGAGACAATGAATCGAGTGAAGAACGTCTATTATAAAACATATCCTTGCTCTAAAACCCTAAAAGCAACTCGAGTGTATAATTATAGTTTTTAGCGTCCCCTTTTTTCCTACGCAATAATCGACTATGGCAACCCTGAAGCCAGCTGTACGCCGTCACAGATTAAATGAAAAGAAATACAAGATCATTGTGCAAACAACTGTCTCAACGATACTGTGTTTAGATTGGGAACTAGAATATTAATGTTTGGTTTGCTCTCACATAAATATTTTTGTCGGTGTGTTGGTTTTGTAAGAATTTCGGAAAGCTATCTTCTTCGTTTTTGTAACAATTTGAGGATGCTAAAAGATTGTGTTGACTTTCGAATACACAAAACGTGTAGTGGTCTTAAATACAACGGTTTTAATTAAATGCTATTATTTCATTTTATTATTTTGTAAAGCTAAAAAATACATTCGTATTAATTTGGTCAACGGTTTTTGCATTGTATAGTCGCATGAAAATGATGTCTGTTTTCTATACAGCTCCTACTGAAACTTATAAACAAAACGAAAGTGACTTTCACGTAATTAAAATGAATATTCCAATCATCAGTTTGATAGTATATATACATATGTATTATACTCTAATGTGAAACGTGTAAATATATCCCTTAGAATAATATGAAACAGGACTAAAAAACTGAAGTTTATAATTATGAAAAAGTTAGGTATTAATAGATGATGTATAAATATAGCGAACGGTTAAAGTTAACATAGTGAACGAAACTTAACAATTTCAAACATCGGCTGCAACAATTACCTTAATTATAAACAGACACTCGCGAGTCCACGCGTAATGTCAACCAACATTGTTCTATCCATAATAGGATTCTTGTGACGTGTTTATCCAAACTTGTTTTATTCGTTTGAAATTCTGACAACATTGTTTACAATGCCAACAGTTGTCACCTGCCGACCGGCTCCATGTTTGTTCATAGACCATAATTTACCATCAACAGAACGTAGAGACATTACCATTGTTGTATACGAAATAAAAACTGGACAATGGACCAACAAATGAGTTCAGATGATTAAAGATTACATAATGGGTCATTCTTTAGTTCTTTTCAGACAGTGTAAGTTTTTGTGGGTTCGGACTCTACTCGTATTTCACATCCATTATTATTAATCCTGTTTTTTTATTTTTTTATTTTAATTTAATGTATCGTTTTAACGTATTGAAATATCTTAACACCTTATTACTAGTTAAATGTCTGTATCAACTAATTGTAACTAGACTACAATAGGAGTGTTTGTTACTTTACAATGGAAAATAATAGTATACAGCAGCTATTAATCGGTTTATTTTCTGGGCCTAGTAAGATTAAAACAGACCGGAAAGTCCCCTTTTAAGACCATTGCTATTTGTAGGTCTCCCCTAAATGGAGGGTTTTGCCAATAGTTAGTGTTCCTGGCATTCGTGTTGGTGACTGCAGTGGGAGTTGATGTTACACTTACACCTTTAGTGGGAGTTGATTTTGACCTTTATTTATCTAGAAAATCCAACAACGCCGTTCACACTTTACCTATGTGTATATGTAATTTAAGTTGTATCTATAAAAAAGCTAATCAAAATAACTCCTTGAAATTGTGTCAGTAATGATCATTGATAAAAGGTGAATGAACTCTGATCACAAGTAACGGCAACCTGTCTTGCATTTATTGAATCAAACAAGATAATAACATGCCATAAATAACGATAGCGATAGATTTATGTCGCATGACAGTATCGTTTCGTAACGAGACAATTATAGTTCGGAATAAACGTATCAGCAAGGTTAATTAAATTTAATTATGTCGTATTTTGCTCGCTTGTCAAATGTAAAGTTCCCGCATTGCACTTCGTTTAATCTTGACTAATAAATAATCTATGACTAAACTTCGAACTTGTACAAGATAAAAATAGCATCACATTTAAAGAATTAACAAAGTGAGCTGCGAACACGTCAATGAATTACAGAGGCTTAAGTCGAAAGTTTATTACATAGTTCTGCGGTAGGTCGAACAAATCGTAACGTTCCCTGAAGTGCTAATCCGAAACATGTGTGACCAAAAAAATCACCGAAGATAAGAGTCGATTTCGAGAACACCGCTTGCAACACATAGCTATAAAAAGAACATCAGATCAACGCACGGATTGACAATGACAAGCGTTTAAGGGCGACGTTTATTTATTTGTACAAGTATTTCCTTTTAGCGACGAGGCAATGTAAGACAAAACAAGGAACTTTTAGATAAGTGGTGTACGTCAGGGCGAGACACGGAGTGCTATATTATGGTAATAACTCCAGCTCCAAGCGGAAGATCGGGACAGGCGGTTGGCTGAACAGGAAAGATTGAATTAGAAAATGTATTCTGGGTAGGTGTTGTGTAGGACGCGTCAATTGTGGAAGCGGCACTTAAGTTCTAAAGGCAATAACCTAGCCTCAATGGGTAAAAGATTACGAAACTTAACTCCATTATTGTTCCCCTGTAAAGGTACCTCTACATGACAGGACTTGTACAATGTCGTATTAAACTATTCCGTTGTCGGTCGGTACCCGGCATAATATTATTCTGTTACCTGCCAGTTTCATGGTAAATGCCTTGTACAGATTATCACATTTAACATTTTGATTTCTTATAACAAAATTACTCGTATTTTAACTGTTTTACATAATTAATGCAGATTTATGTAACTAGATTCTGCTGACAAATATTCCTATGGCTACAAAGATTTGTCTGGATATTCTGATTTGACTATTTACGTAGCTTATAATTTTTGCTTAACAATGCAAATGCAATTTATAAATTTAGTAATCGTTCGAGAAACGTAATGTCAACAATTCAATTTATTATTTATAACGAAGTCTCAAAATAAAAAAAAATGCTTCAATCAATATCTTATTGATATCATCACCAAGCTTTGGCATTTAATTTAAAAAGAAATCAAGGTAAAAGATTTAAAAAGTAAAAAATCTCACAGTTCAATATCCCGGTCCATACCTAATGGTTCTCGTATCGACATGGGTTCGAAGCATCGACTATCGAATGTGTAATTGAGTCGTCGTGAGTCACCCCGCGGACGCACATCTGCTGCGTAACGCACGACTTGGAGACCTCATGGTAAGTCACTCGCTGATTTAATATAAGCTTAGGAATTATTTTTAAGCGACACTTCCTCATGCATGTTCGACGACACGCGTGGCCGAGCGGTCACCATACCGGTCTGACATGCATTGGGTTCCTGGTTCGATCCCCGACCAGACTGACATATGAATAATGAGTTTAGATTCTATTCTGGGTCTGGGTGTTTGTGTATTCAAGCTATATTGTACACATGTTGTCTCTTCGACTTTTATGTAATGTATAGCATACGAGTTTATTATCCATTTTTACTACATACTCTAACCGCTTATAAAATATTTTTCGACTGATTATTTGACTTGAAACTGCTAATTTTAGTTTCTCGACTTTTAAATAACAACAGTAGAAAAGTGATACGTACTGGTTCGAAAAGTAATATTTAGAATAAAAACGCATCAATATACTTTAGACTGCATGTTTTTTTATAATGAAACATAATCTCTCAATGAAACACAAACTTCAATAAATAATTGAATGTTTTATTTTTGTCAGACTGAAATAGCTAATAAGCATGCAGTTAGATGGCTTACCTGATGGTAAGTGGTATCTACCGCCCATGGACATATGTACGCAACTTCATATTGAACAGGGATTCTAATGGAATTCAATTACAGATGCTTTGCTACTTCTGAAGACTAAGATGGCCGCCTCATATCAATGAGCCGGTCTTATATATAAGGATAACAAATATAATATCACGAGTGGTATCAGATTAATAAAGCCCATTTGCTTTTAAAAGAAATAGTGATAGTTACATACCACACCGCTCCTACACCTATTCCCCGTGGCACACTA
>DWNE01000972.1:0-24254 GCA_018249875.1 Cecropterus toxeus | reverse complement strand
AAGTAGGTATCAAATTGGATTGTGGAGTCGTTGCTTGAGTCGAAAAACGTTCGGTTATATGTATGTCACATTACTTTATTTTTAAACGCGGGTGAAACCGCGGGTTCAGCTAGTATATAATATGATTTTTTATTAATAACAGTGAAGCATGTCAGCTAATTCAATCGTTATCCAATACTCACATGCATAAACGCCATCGCAAAATCGAAATTCCCTAAGAAATATATTTAAATTACCTCCTGTTGCAGTTTTCGTTGCAGACGAACATTTTCTTCTCGAATGTGTTTTTCTTCTAGAGCAAAGCGGTGCATTTTCTCTTTGTTTTCATTCTGAGATACTGTCAGCTGGTTCCTTAAAACATAGAAATTCATGATACTATTAATATATCTTCTTTTATTGTTATTTAAGTTTTTTACCTTTCATTAGCTTAATGAAAAGTCTAGTCTTTTCTTGTTGGAACGAGTGTTTCAATGAGTGATGGTAACAACATAATTGTTTATTGACATGCCTATTGAAATTTAAATGTATTAAAAATAACCATGGAAAATTGAGGTAACTGGAATTATCTAATAGTTTTCGTAATGAAAAAAATGATATTGCTAAACCCACAGATTTACAATTAAGCATTGTTCATTGTTCCATGTAGTCCTAAAAAAATTTAATTATAATTAAATTTATACAGGGAATTGACAAGCATCTTTCATTTTTAACTCGTTAATGTCCAACATCAAAGCTCAACATTCCTTAAAAAATGAGAGGGTTAAAGTTCATTGCTATGGCCAAGAGGCGAGTAGTACACTTATCACATTGTATAGAACTTTTATGAAATCTCGAGAGCATAGGTTTCGCCAAAAAAATACTAATAATATTAACTTAAATACCATTGTCGGGCATAAGTTACATTTAATCAGTCTGAATGTTCTGAATTTTTTTTAACCATCTCTGCTACAGTAGGTTCAGACCCTGAAAACCTCATGATAAAATGCTTCCACTGGTTAGTTAACTTAGAACTAAGTTAATGGCAAATCCATTTCAGAAGACAAACCGGCCATAATACTTAGACAGAATGCCAGCTCAATATGCCCTAGGAAGTATGTGAGTTGTCATCCGACCATACCCAACAATGCCTGTTTTTTATAAACTAATATATATTGAGATCTACACAATCCACAGAGATAGATGCGCTCCGCTCTGATTTCAATACCTTAATAATGATGAAATTAGATATAATAAAATTACCTTAACTTGACAACCTCAGACCGAAGTGTTTGAATATGATTGCTAAGATTTGACGCCGTGTCTCCATTACTGATGTCCCTGACAATATGAAATTATTATCAATTGTGATTTTTCAGGTTTTCAATAAAACTAACACCAGCTGCCAGGTAGTAGGACAAATACGCTTCAGTTGATGAAATACCTTCTCCACTTATTTGTAGCTTGAAGCAATTACTGTTTCGATGGAGGCGTACAGTTGCCAACCATCATATAGGAAGCAACTATCGCAGTCACCAAGAGTAGCAATTCATCTGTGATCGATGTTCGGTATAAGCTGTTTTACATGAAGTTGTTTACAGATGTTCATGGGAGCCCCCACGGAATGATCGCTTACCATCAGGTGGACTGCATGCTCATATGCTACTTCAGAATTACAAAAGACGATTGATTATACCTTAGAATAGCTTTGATAATAAGATAATACTTATTATAAAGACTAATCTTATCATTAGATCTACATACTTATTATCAATTACAATAATACACAATTATACATTAATCATTAAAAAATGCACTCTATCAAAAATTATATGAGACTAATGCTTTTCAAATTGTTTCATGTGATACACAGATACATATACATATAGATACATAGTGACTTTATGAATAGTAAATGAATGAGGATTCATTTCCAAAGCAATAAAATGTGGAAATATTAAATTATATTTTGAGAGAGTGAGGTAGTATCATAAGTTACTTATATTGTTGTATCAGTCAATTGTCGCGTGAACATATGATTCACAAAAACTTTAGTTAGAAAGGAGGATAAATAAATACATAAATAAATAAAATAAAAAATGTTTATTCACTACTGTCATTGCACGTCTATAGAATGTGATGGCACAATACAAAAATGAAGTCAAAAATCAACACTATTAACTAGATATGTTATTTAATGTGGGTCACCTAGGACTAGCTGGATCAGATACTGGCTGGTCAAGTCTTATTTGTAGTGAGCGCTTTTCTGCTTCCAACTTATCCATCCTCTTCCACAGTCTATTCACCAGAGCCTCTTGTTCCTGCTCTAACGTATTCTCAAGCTCTACCTACAAAGACAAATAAAACCAAATAAAAGACAAAATTAATGAAACTGAAAAACAGTAACAATCAACAATCACCATTAATTCTGCCATATATACTAAAACAGTACTTATTATACTATATCAGGTCATAAGAAGTATAAAGATTCAGAAGATGGAAAGCAGTACTCATTCTTCATAATTTCTCAAGTAATCTGATATGCATGGACTAATAAACACCAGGCAGCTTGTATGGCCTATAGCAATAGACTACTTAATGATACAATGATAAATGGCGCCGAATTTTAAGGCTAAAATTCCCCTACATAGTGTTATTTATTATATAAAGATTTTAGTACTAGTAATCATTGCTGAGCTCTTACAACTGAAATTGATTGATTAATTCAATGCAACAGAAGGTCAATTATTCAACTTTTCTAGACAAAAAACCTATAATACTAATCACTTTTATTTGTATGTATGAATTACTTGCCTTTTCCCGACGAAGCCTTTCTAAATTAGTTTGCTTAGCCAGTGTTTCAGCCTCAAGTTTCTCAATCTTACGCATCAGTTTATTCACCAAACACTCCTGTTCTTGTTCCAGTGTCTGCTCCAGGCGACACTTCTCTTGCCGTAACTAACATAAAGAGAATAATCATTTAGTTTTAAACAATTTATTATTATATTAAACCTATATTATATATGTCCTAAATAGACAAATCTAATTACAATTATAACAATATCTGAAATAGATACTAATAAAACACTACATGAAGAGATGAAAAATATCCTAAATTAAAAGATCTTCATTTAAAAAAGATTTAGTATTAGCCAAATATGGTTGTAGCCCCTCTTCCCTTATGCTTAATGATGGAAAAAATGCTTCAGTAATTAATAAATGGAGTTTAAAAAGCAGTCACAATATTGTACCAATAGAAATAATACCTGATTCAATTTTCTTGAAAGATCATTTGTAAGACATTCTTCCTCCCTTTCATAGTGATGGGCCAGGGTTTCCTTTTCTTTCTTTAGAGCTTGTATTTTCTTAAGCAGAGTGTTGGAAATGTATTCTTCCTCCTGTTCGGCTTTAGCTTGCTAAAATAATATGTATAAAAAATCTTATGAATTAAAATAAATTTAAAAGAAATACCTTTATATTATTCAGGTACGATGGGGCAAGATCAGCACTGGGACAAACATATATTATGAAAAATCAATTTCATTTTATGATGTACAATGTTCCTATTGAAAAAAAAAATTGTAGATTAAGGAATAATTAATCTACAATTTTAATCTAATGATTTTACCTCAGATCTGAATTTAACCCAACTGATGCTATATACAATTAAATAATCAGCCTAAAAACATATGGGATGAATTTCTTAATTATACTCATAATAGAAAAATTTGTAAAGCTATTTCAATATCATAATAAAATGCAAACATGTATGAACAATTGACAGATAACATACATTAACTTCGGAAACAAAAGATAGCCTTTTACATTATTCATTACTTACAATGGAAACAGATGCTTGTCTCAATGCCCGATTTTCTTCCTGTAGAGCCTTTACACGTAACTTGTAAGTATCAAGTTCCACTTTTAGGACCCTGAAAAATGTTCATATAATTGTTTCTACAAAATAATACATGTTTTTTTTTTTCATAAATTTAACCATAAATTAGTCTATAATTAAAAGATAGAATTGTTTCAGTGATTTTTAATGAATCTTATGATTATTATTAATCATAAGATAAAATCAGATAAACACACACAAATAAGACCAAGTTCTCTTATTCACATGTTTATACATGTGAATAAAAGAACTGGATATTACAAGGATACAATTATTTGTATCCTTGTAATATCTAATTTTCATTAAAGTATCTGCAGTTCTCTTCTATTTTGCTTTGATTAATTTTTATGTTGATAAATTCATGTAAATATTACAAATTCATTCCACAGAAAACTCTCATGTACTATATCAAAATAAAGTTAATTCTATCAAAGAACTAATATCCTCATTTGATTTTTTTTTTTCATTATTTTAACTTTTTATAATCTCTCTATTTTTATTTAAAAATTAAACCTAAGGGATAATTATCAATAAGCACAATATAATCATGTTATTAACAGTTACTTTGAATCCATGATTACATAAATAAGTCCAAAAAAGTAAATTAACCCTCAAGGCAAAAAATAAAACAAAGTAATTATTTAAAAAAATCTATGTGCAATTGTTTGTTTCAATAGAATTAATCTTGAGGTATAGGTATATCTTACACATCACTTCAAGCAGGTGATTCTTATAAGATTTCCATGCTCTTTAAAATAGAAAAGTTATCATTCCATGTATTTTATATATTACTCTATAAACTTGCCTATTTTGTTGTTGCAAAGATTCTATTCTTTTCTGCAACTGATCGCGGGACACCGTGCTGGGAGGCAACATAGCTCCGCCATCGAGGGAACTTGAATCGCTTTCCGATGCAGAGTCCCCCATTTTGTTACCTAAAATCAAGTTTATAATTAATTAATAAGTACTAAAACATCTTAATCACACTGATCGAGTAGGAAATAAAATACTATACCTGGAGAAATCACTGTATCATCCATTTGCACTGTACGTATGAGTAGAGATGGCAACAAAATGTCATCAAGTAAATTACAGATATTTGTAAATTATATTTTATTCAAATGCCAATTAAACACATAATTTTATCACGCCACTCGTCCTATTGTAAATGCCACAATTTAAAATAATATGTAGACAGCTTAAAAAGCACAACTATATTGTTTTTACGTTGATGTCGCGGCGTATCTCTATCTCATTGAAATGAAGAAGCAAACCAAACCAAGTCAGTCAGTCATTTAAAGCTAGTCAACCATGAGAAAGCAAGCCGGGGAGACGTCAAAATTTGTTCAATTTTATCGTATTTAATCTGTTTATGTGATCTGTCAATCGTTTTCATTCATAGACAAAAAGGTCACATTCTAATGTTATAGTCAATAATATTGAAGTTCTAATGGAAATAGTACATCATTTTTATTTATTTTTATTTACTAACTTATTTTTATTTACAACATAATTACATAGGCACTTACCCGAAATACATAATATAGTTATATTAAATAAAAATTAAAAATAAACAAAAATTAAACTATAAATACAAAGAGTCCAAACCGCTGTTTTTTAGAAGTGTACAATGGAGGCTAGCCGCATTTCCACGTTGGATAGCTAATCCTTTGACCAAAATATGAACCAGCCCTTTGATCCCCGGAAATGTCAACCAGACACGAAGACAGTTCTTTGTATAACCGCCGAGCTTCTGGCCCCCACGGATCCAATGTTTCCACTGCAAAGGGCACAAATATGTACCTAACCTTCTCCTATGGTTGCATATTTGCGCCCCTCTGCAGATTCGGCTACGAAATAGTATAGATAATTTCCTATACTACAATACTCTTTATTATATACTTGAAAATTTAGTAATTGTACGTTTTAAGCCATATAATTTATTGAACCCTGTTTTTCAAATTAGTTCATTTTAAGAGGAACTACACCATACCACCTAAATTAGCTTCATAAAGCATGGTTGCTTAAACATTTAATCATCAAGAACAAGAACAAGATCTTTGTTCATCTGCATTTTTAGCAACCTTTTTGGAAACTAAAGGAAATAAAAAAATAGTAATTCATATTGATATTGTTTAATATTATTATTTCCTAATGACGTCTTTGCTACCCTCAACATATTGTTTCCAAGTAGAATTTAATTCATTTATATGTAATTATTCTTGGTTCTTTATTTTATGCCAAAGTCCTTTTATAATCTATGTTTATATATGTAATGCTGTATTAATGTTGTATGCCGATCTTCAGTCAATCATCTTACAACTGCTAATTTGGCCCATAAAGAATAATTTACATGGCATAAATAATTTTATACGAAACAAGAACAAATGTTTATCAATAAAATAACTTACAACATACGTAAGTAACTCCCTGTAGTAATTATTTATCTGTCTATAAAACTACATACAAGAAACGTAAAATTAAAAGATAATAACACAAAAAAATACTTCTGTGATGGATCTAATCAGACTGCTGTTTAAAATTCGCCGAATCTGTTTTTAAACCCTTAAGTTTTTCTTCCTATATTTTTTTACATCCTTATTGATACTTTATATTTCCTTACTATATTTATATATTTAATGTTCAGTGCTAAAGTTTAACCGATGATAAAAAAGTCACCCTGATCGTAATGACCGCCACTACGGTTAAATAAATGTGATTTTATATGCCAGGCAACTTAAATTTTATACAAGAAAGTTTGAAACACAATGCAGATTGCTGACTTGAAGAATATTTTTGTACAATGTACAAACATGAAAGGAAATTTTTATTATATAGAATAATAATGGAGAATTATCATCATTGATAAACTACGGATTTTCCCTGAGTTTTACATTCAAATAACAAGACTAATTTTAGTTACGAAGTTATAACCAAGGAACTAGGATGTGAATCTTCTACATTTGCATTGCGATCAATGTTTTCGATGTCGCGTTTCTCAAAACATTTCATTGAGACAATCGATTAAATTGCACTTTGTTCAATTTAAGAGTTATATTTATGGTAATTCGTTTTTCTTCCCGTATCTGACGTTCCCCAATTTACTGTTATTACCTGGCTTATTTTTTGTAATCGAGGCACTGATTGGTCCTGTGACATGGCAACATTAGAATTAAAAAAACATACATTCGTAAAAAAAAGTGACACACACGCCATAATGTAAATTGTTTCTAGTTTTGGCGTTTGAGTTAAAATTTCAGGATTTTGATGCTACTAGTTAATTTTTTCATTCTATTAAAGGCATTTAAAATGTCTGTAGTAAATATCGGTAAGGAATAGATAACTTTCACGATGAAACACCCGTTAAATCATCACCTTGAAATGAATTTAGGTTGGATAGGTATTGAAAGAATCGAAGCCATTTAGTTCTTTTCGTTTGTACGGTTCCAGTTTAGTTTTAATTTTTTGTGAATGTTGTATTCACTGTAGTTCAAGAATACCGAAATTAAAGTATGTGTAGTGATCGAGTGAAGGCAGTTGTTAAATCGTCGCCATAGTGGAAGTGTTCGTGCGATCCACAGAGTCATTGGTCCTCTTGTTGTACTTGTGTTCAGGGTGTATGAAGTATCTGTCAACGAAACAGTTGTTCTCCAAAAATGAGTTTAGCCCCTAATGGGCAAGTGATTTACTTATTTTAAATACATTCGATTTACGTAAAAACTGTTAGACAAAACTTGTAAACAAATCGTAATTATTGTGATATTTCTAAATTTGATTATTAATGGATGTTTCGTAAATAAATACTCTATTTAGACAAATAGACTTCAAAATGAAACATAACTAGGATTAAGATGTGGTAACTTACTTTTCAAATAAATATATAATTAATGACAATAATATACTCTAAATGATAGTATAAAATAATGTTGAAGTATACATTTTACAAAATTTTGCTCAACAGGCTAATAGTTAGCAATGGCTCAATATTACCAGATAGTTGGGCAAGGACATTCATTGACTCTTGAGGATATACAAAGGTTTTGTCCTAATATATGTTTGGATGGCATTATAGTCAATCAAGAAGACCAGCAATACACTCAACAACAGGTTAGTTTCCAAAACTTTTATTAAAGTGAATAGAAAGTAGTTTAAAATAAAAGAGTAAAACTATGACATTATCAGTTATAACCTTTCAATAGAAAAATTAACTGAACAAGACAAAAAATATTTGTATTAGAAATATTTACTAAACCAGTACAAAAATGATGTGTATCTGTGTTATATTTCTAAAACATACCATTCTAAGGTCTGTTTTTTTATTTTAAGGTGGTTGTACAACAAACTGAACAACCAAATGACATTATAGTTAGTGAAGGTGTTCAGCCTCAATTAGTAGTGGGAGATGGTTTACAGTATCAACAACAGTATATTATACGGCATGATGCTGCACCTCCACCTACCCGTACTGACTTTCAACAACAACAACAACAACAGCAGCAACAGCAACAACATCAGCAACAACAAGCCTTGCATAGGCATCAGGTATAGAACATTAATTTACTTAAATAAATTTTGTTTACTGCTATGTAATTTAGCACTTGTTTTATTTTTAGAACTTTGGAGTTTATGTGGTTTTTGTTGCACATTTATAACATTGCTATTAATTTAATATATTCATAAGTAATATTTTCTAATAAACTTAATAAATTAGTAATAAGATATGAGTATTGTATTTGTATGACAATTTATTTATAGGTTTACTACACATCTGATTTACCTGTGGATGCTCAGGTTGTATTGCAACAACAGATCATTGATGCATCTTTGATGCAACAGTCATCTCCACAACGCTCACAACATGTATGTGTCATGATTGTCTACTACACAGTTTAAAATTCTACAAAATGTAATGCACTTGAGACAGTTCTCTTAGATATTAAATTATGCTTAGCATGGGTTATAATTTATTATTTAAAAAAGTTCCGGTCACCAAATGTGTGTTAACCAGACTTAACCATCTATACCTTTCTAACATAGATGCACTCAAATTTAATAACTGCAAGTTATATTAATAATAACTTATCATACAAATGTAAAGTTGTAGCCATATATGTTTATGTACACTGGTAACAAGGGCTTAAATTTCAATGTTCTATCAAATTTTACACTAAATAGAAAATGCATCTGATTTTAAAGTCATATTACTTTTGTACCTTGATTGTATTATATAACACAAACAATGGCTTACAGTATGTACATAATTAAAACTCACAATTGATAACATAATGCCTATATTATGTACTAAAGGGATCAAGTAAAGTAGAGCTTTGTAGTTACATAACAAATTTTGAAAATGTACTAAACAGTCATATAGCAAACATTGTACAGTGGGGCCAGAACATACTTGTACATAATTATGATTACTTTATATGTTTCAGGAATTTGGTTCTTTTCTTATTACTTACTTCTATGCAAATATTAATTTATAGTATAGTTGTAGATTTAAGATGAGCTTGATATTTTTAAGTTTTAATGTAGGATATAGTTTTAGAGATGTAACTGTAGATTATCTTTTAAAAATGATATCACATTCCTTTAAATATTTCTTGGCTATGAAAGCCTCTGAAACCATGTTTAGGACATGATTTCAGTATTACAGACAGGCATTTTAATGTTTATGTAGTTTAAGGATACTTTTATTCGGTGATTTTAGAGTAACTATACCTCTCAGATTTACTGTCTGTGTCTGATTTTTCGTTAATGTCTCAATGGTTACACCATTAATAAATTCACCAATACTAGGAAATGGCTAAAGCATAAACCATCACAATTAATTTGAAATGGTTGAGATGAAGACATTAAGAAGGAATAATCCACTATTGTTATCTTATTGTAGGCTCTAATACAATTATATGTTTTGTTATGATATGGATACTCATCATGTACTGAATAGTTGTTCTTAATGTTAATTTTAGTTTATCTAGTTCTATTTTTACTATTAAGTAATCTAGATTTAATATTTATTGTTAATGTGGATTTGAAAATGTGGACGTGGATGTATGATGTAAATAACTGCTTGTTAGGAGCTTTTTCTATTATTTTCTACTATGTTTTGTTTTTATTAAATGCAACGCGGAATGCTAGCTTACTCTATGCTTTTTATATCCTCTATGGTCAAAGCCACATTAGTTTAATGTACTTTTATTTACCAGTTTTCGTCGATCCCATGTATCTATTTGTCTTAAGGCTTCATATTCCCCATATTATACTAATTTATTAAGAATTGATAATAATAAAGTAAAAAGTATATTTGCGAAACAATTTTACAGGATCGAAATATGTATATTGAATTATGTGCATATTGTGTGTGTGTGTGTGTACTTCTCAAATAACGAGTTTCGATAAATATAAGTATTATTAATAAAGTATCAAATTTAATGGTTACTTCCCATGCTACAATATATTGAAATTAATTTTTAAGGTACTCAACTGTTTTTGTTTATTATTTTTTGTTACAGTAAGTAACTACGAAACTTGTTAAATATACAAAAATTGGCAGATTCAAAATCAACATTGTCTGCAGAATTTGATATTTGCAGATAATAAAATAATGTACATACATAATTGAAGAGTAGGATATGTCATGTTCCCTTAAACATCTTTACATTGAAGGTGCTCCATTATCTATGTAATCGAGAAGAGTGATTTACATGTTTCATTTTATATTTATTTTAGCAATTGGTAAGTCCGGCGCACGTGTTATCTCAACCGACAGTCATCCACCCCGCGCAGCAGCCGCCGCCGCAGCCCCCGCCCCAACAACAACCTCAACATGTTCCACAACAACAACCCGTAAGTTATTTATCCCTTTTTAAATCACAGAAGAATCATACGAATTTGCTGTTCATTTGTTAAGTGGTCACTCCTCCACAGATGCGTTGTCGACTTCACGACTTTTAGGTCGAACTGCCAGCATCTTGCGCGGCAGAACTTGGCAATCATAGGCGCCGGTTGTTAGGTCAGGAACAACGTGGTAAGGTACAACCTCAAGATCGAGACGGTCGAGGAGTTTGTGGTCCGACTCGCACGTTCAATGTATGAGCGTGCACAGAGCGGACCGCATTAACACCTAAAGCGGTTCGTGCCCCTACACGATCGATTACCTGGGGAGCGGCCGCTTCCGCGGGAACTCCCTGACCTGGTTTAACCCCCGAGCACCTGGAAGACTACCGTCGGCTCGTTAAGTAACGACGCACGAAGTCCGAACCACCCACTAAACAGTGCGGGTGGTAAATATCTTTTACATTTGTACATTATATTACAATGTTCATTAACATTGTATTATATATTAATGTTAAGGATTCGGGAGGTATTCGATCTCCTACAGAATTGCCCAGGTAAAGTGGGTATCCCTTGAGGCATATACATACTTGCCTTTGTGGAAGAATGTCTTTTTTTCATAAGTTTTAATTTGAATACAAGACCCGTTTAGTTGTGCTTTTTCCTCCAAATTTTTTTTTTAGAATTGTCAATAATTGACTATTAAATAGAACATAATGTTTGTAACTTGTACATAACAAGCTAACTAATGGCATTTGCCTATCAAAAGAGGGGAGGGAAACAGACGAATCTTATTACCTCATAATATACTATACCATGATATACTTTTGAAGGCGCCATGGTAATAGATAAATATACGAATGATATCTAAATATGTATTTCTATCAGGAAATATTCCTGGCCAAACATTTCTTCGTAATGACTTCTTTATTTAATATCCCATTCCGAAATAATCTCGTGCAGAATATCTCGTAATATATGTCCATATGAGAGTTACGATAATTTACCGTTACAAGTGAACATTTACAGAGGTTATGTTACATAAATAAATATTTAAAGATCATCAACATTATACCAATAGGCTGAGATAAAACGGTTAAGATTATTTTTGTCTTTTTCGCATCGCTAGGTCACCACGAGCTTGCGTTAATTATGCTACTGTTTATTTTTTTTTGAAAATTTGTAATTCGGTTACCGTTCTTACTCCGACCACACTCGATGTTGCTTTCTAGTAAAATAGTTGAGGCTTGATATCTTCGCAAACATGCAAGTTACGGAGCTAAGGATTGCGCGCTTCGTAAATATAAATAGACAAAAACAAAATAAATCTTTGTTGAACCCATTTTCTTCTGTTTATTTGGTAGCTTCAGAATTAGTATCGAATTACGACTACAAGGAGCAAACTAGTCACTTAAATTTCATGTGAAAAATCAATAGTTAATCGACATTAAACTTTTTTTTTTTTTTATCTGATTGAAGTAACAAACAAGCATGCAGTTCACCTGATGGTAAATGATTACTGCCGCCCATGGACATCTGTAAGCAACTTCATATAGATCAAAGGGTTCTATCTGAAGTCGATTACAGATGCGTTGCTATTCCCGAGGACTGAGATGTTCGCCTCATATATAAGTGAGCCGGCAACCACACCCTTACACCGAAAGGCAGGAGCTGCTTTACGTCAGAAATAGGTGTGGCGGTGGTACTTCCCCGGTCGAACTACATTGGTTCTACCACCTAAGAAAGTTGCTATAAATATGTGTTATTTTATTTACAGCCTACACAACAACAACAGCAACTACCTCGTATGCAAATGCAGCATCTTCAGCAACAACATCAGCAGCATATACACCTACAACAATTGCAACAGCAGCAGCAACAACAACAGCAACTGCAGCAGCAACAACAGCAGTTGCAACAGCAACAACAGCAGCTGCAACATCAACTACAGCAACAACATCAGCAACATATTCAACCACAACAAATACAACACCAACAAGTCGTCATGCATTCATACATCAATCAGCAAAGTGTGAGTTAACACATGCTTATTATAATCTTAATTATCTATTCCCAAGCTACATTGCCGTACCTATACATATTTTTTTGTCGTACCTATACATAAGTCTGCTAGTGTAAATTTTTTGTAAATTGTTTTGTAAATTTTTTGTCGTACCTATACATAAGTCTGCTCTTGTATCTTATTTTGGTAAATAATGAAAAAGTATTATAAATGTGGGTGAATTAATTTTGTTCGTAAACTCAACATCACTGTATACGTAAGTAATTTCAGTCAATTGTGGTAGTATCACATGACAGTCTTTTTCAAAGTGTACGTTGCGACCCCCTGGATGTCGGAAAGCCTCTATAAGGTCTTGCCGACTTGGGTTTCTCGAAGTCTCAGAGATATTATTAAATTTAATTACTAGGAATTTTAGGATATTCTTAATTTTTACAAGACTGCGTCAAAAGGTTTACTGTAATGTTTTTTGGGCGTATATATGTATCATTGTTTATATCTATGTCCATTTCTTTGGCATGCGCTACAGGCCAAACGGCTTGATGGATTGTGACATAATTATATATCATTAAAATCGTCGAAAGTGATATAGGTTATATAATTTACAAAGATGGCGCCAGAAAAAAGAGGAAAAAGGGGGGGCACAAATGTTTACCAATCTTAAAAATATTTATATTGTCGTACTAATTACATACCTTTAGTTGACTGTTTTGATAAGAACTCATATAAGCGTGAAATTAAATATATATCATTATGAACAGAAAATTCGTTTTAAGCAGTCGGGTTTCTGTTTTAATGTTTTTAACATTACATTATGTAACGTTTGTTACAATACCATCTGTCTGTATATCTTCTGATTACGTGAAAATTGACCGACTGTCATTAAAGATTACAATAAAATGTGATCACAATATTTACGACTCAATAAGTAACACTAATTTTTGATTGAAAATTGAATTGATATTCTAGGGTACGCCTACAAGACCAACAACTCAACCTCGACTGTTGAACCAAGCTCTGAACAGTCCGGGTGCTACTCTGGTGCGACCGGCCGTAAGGGCGGCGAAGTCACGGAGGCCTGCGATGCGTATACCCATGCAAGTACCTGCGCGAATACACAACCCTCAACATCAACAGGTAAAACATAGTAACAATTTGAATTGCAGTTATTTACATATGAAAAAGAACACTTTCTACACTCATAGCCCCACACTAGGATTTTCTCGTATGTCGTGAGTAGCATGGACACAAAGACGAATACACAAACACCTACCCCCAGAACAGAATTAAAACTCATCATTAAGTTGTGTCTGGCTGGGTATCGAATTCGGAACCCACTGCATGTCAGACCGGTATGGTGACCGCTCCGCCACGTGGGTCGTCTGGTGAAACATTGTTCTTTGTGATTTGATCACCAGTTCTGATTTCTCCGAGTCATGACAGTGATGAAAATCTTTTGTTTGCTTCTTAATCAGTCTTTTCTTAATCAGTCCACAAATTGTGGACTGATTAAGTTACTTACCTGTGCAAAAGGGGTTAATGTGTGTTTATTGTGTGTTAGTAGAACTAGTGTTGTTTGACCAGGGAGGTATCACCAATCTATTTTACCATAATTATATATTTTTAGTGTGAAGCAGTTCTTGCGTTTCAGTGTCAGGGTGTGGTTATCTGTTTACTTATATATATGAGCAACGCTTCTGTGATCCACTTCCAACAGAACCTCTGTTCTATATGAAGTTTATTACAGATGTCCATAGGCAGTAGTAACCCTCACTTTAATTAATTCATCAGTCAATCTGGTAAAAAAGGTTGACCTCTTACGCATGAACACCGCTTGACTTACATATAAGGCTAATCTTAGTCCTCATGAGTGGGACCACTTTTTTTATGAAGATGGTAACAGATGTCCATTAATCGAATCCCCGGTCGAAGAATGTGTTAACCTCGTAACTGATGCATTTCCTCGTTTATCGTTCATAGCAGGTCAATCCGGGAGCGAGCAGTCCCCGCGTGGCGGGCGTGGCGGGCGCGGCGGGCGCGGTGCGCGGCGCGCGGCCCCCGCGCCCGGCGTCCCCGCGCGTGCTCAACCTGCACGCTGCGCAGGCGCTGCACCGACCGCCGCGCCCGCGTACGCCGTTACAACAGGTATTCAATCCCATTGTGTCTGTAGAGGCACCCGCGTCGAGCGTCGTGGCGGAGTGGTCACGATACCGGCACAAGATACAAAAATCCGCACCAATCACTTTATAAGTGTGTTGTAATCTTACTTTACATCAATTACACTTGCATTTCGAAATGACGAAATGGCTATAAATCTCAAGCCTTGCACCATTGGAAGGGCCCTGATGCGGTGCGTGGCTGAAATGTACCGTAAAAATGCGCCTTAAGAAATTAGGTTTACTAAAATTACACAGTAATTTGAATAAATGCTACGTTATTACATCTAAAAAATAAATATATAAAAATATATCATCAAAACAGATGTTATTTAGGTAACAATCGGATTATGTTGGCAACTTGTCCCTTATAACATTACATGTTGTTGAACCCTTTATTGCGTGAAACAAAACTATGCAACATATAAAAGTACTATCCATAGCTCCAAAGATGTTTTTAGAATTACTCAAACATTTATCATTCACATTAGCAGGCTCAGCAACTTCCTCAGCATCAGATGGCGCAACATGTGATGGGCCAACAAGTACATCAGCAACAAGTTCATCAACAACAGGTGCATCCACAGCTTAATCAGTTGAAGCTATCAACGCAACAAGTAAGTTTTGTTTGTCGAAATGTAATTTTTTTCTCGTTATTTTTTTTTTATTATTTTTAACATTACGATTCCTTTCAGCAACAGATCCTTCTAAATCAACAACATCAGTCCCAGGGTCAGTCTTCATCACGTATAATAACACCACAGGGCACGATCGTAACGCAAAATATGCAATCTCAAATTCCTCAGCAGCACATGGTTGTTCAAGCTAATCAGGGCAATGGGCCGGTTCCTCAACAAAGCAATATCAATGTGATCCAGCAACGAGCGTCTCCCCACTTACAAGTGCAGCATCCTGTGAAAAAAGTTGTTGTTCAACCGAACAACGCTAATGATATGGATGATTTGGAGGAGAGTATTACGGCAGCTATAGTCCAGAAAGCGCCCGCTGAGAGTGTTAAATCCCCACAACAGTTCCACACTCCTCCGCCTAACATGCGGCAAAACTCAACCCACCCTCCACAACACCAAATGAACTTTAATCCTCAGCACAATTTTCAGCAACAGCAAGTTGGTTATGATCAATCCCACATTCAGCAAAGCCCACAAACTCTCTCGCAACTATTAATGGAACCTGATAGCCCTGAAGAGGAGAGACAGTTATTAACTCTACAAAATGGTCATAGAATGACTGTAGCGGATTATAAGAGAATGCAGAAATCAACCCTCAACTTGAATCATCAACAGCAACCTCGGTCAGTATCAATTATTTTCTTTATAATATTTAAGTAGCATACCGCCCATAGACATATGTATTTAACGCCACAAAAAGCCGAGGAGCAACGTCAAGTGCACACCTATGTATAGTCTAGCGTGAAACAGTTCTTGCGTTTCGGTGGATAGGTGTGGTTGCCAGCTCTCTTATTGTCTTAGACCTCAGGAGTAGTAACGCATTTGTGAGTTGCTCACAGATGTCCATGGGCGGTAGTAACCAGTTATCATCAGGTGGATTGCATGCTTGTGTGCTATTTTAGTATGATGAAAAAAGAAGTCACTGCTAAAATGATTATGGTTGTATCACATGTAAGTCAGCCAGCATTCTTAATACTTCCACTGAACAAGATCGATTCACGCTGGAAATAGAAATGTACGTATTTATAAGTGGAATTAGGAAGCAAAATGCATGTTAATACTGTTTTACTTTATCTTTTAGGGAAAGCGGAAGACAAACATTAGTTAGAAGTAAAGAGCAACAACGGCCAGTGCAAAGGGTCTCTCCTTTGCAGACACAACAACAAGCCTCCCATTCTGGTATGTTTCATATATATGTGATAAAATTAGCGTTGTGATAAGTAATATAATATGAATAAATCTTTTAGAAAATGTCGATACAACGGCCGCGCCTGAACCAGCCACGGAGCCACAATCAGCGAAAATGTTAATTTTCCTACAAAATGGAGAACAAAGACTTATTACCTTTACATTGCCAAAAGAAAGTTGTACTCTACAAGAAGTTTTAGAACAGGTCAGTTGCTTGTAAATTATATAGTAATCTTGCTTATTAGTCTAACTGGTAAGACCTTATGTAATAAGCAAGACATTAAATTATTTTTAAAATATAATATAGTAAACATTAAAAATATAAATAGTAAAAAATATTTAAAAATATATGTATTTACTTTATATTTGCTTTCAGGTTAATGTTCCTTTCAGCGAAGACACCCATATTCAGTGTATGCAAAATACCAGTAGTGAAATTGATTATTTTGTATCAGTAGGTTCAACAACTCGTATTGAAGAAATGCTAGAAAATCATCCGGTAAGATCTAGTCACCATTTAATAACGTTACCATAAAATTATTGTGCTTAATTTACATATGTATATATAAAACATGTTAATTACATTTTTATACTTCCGTTTTAGATGTTAGTTGGTGATATTAGCAATAGAAGTTCTCCCAATGTATTATCCCAACAACAAAGCAGTGAGATGTCAACCCCAGAAAAATCAATGTCTACTGATAATGGTTTGTACAGAATTTTTTTGTTGCGTTAATTGTACTTATGCTAAAAGCATTTTCGTGGAACAAAAATTCTGATACATTATCTGAGCATAGGGATTATAAACGTTCTAGGAACATCATAGAAGGACACCCCACATAATGTGCTAGAAGTCTCCATATTGTGATAATGTCATTGCATTTACTAATATACAATCTTATATGCAGTTATAATTAATTTAGTTACTGTAAAATTAAAATAATACGAAAAGTAGTTAACAGTTTCAATGGTAATGAGTGGGTAGTTAGTACTAAACTGGATGCCAAATACAGTACATAGCAATTAAAACATTTATCTAAAACAAATTGAATGTTATCATTCTGTGCTAGAATATTGTATGTTGCAAAACTAGACTGTAGGCTCATCATTGACTTAAATAAATATGTAATTTACGTATATAAAAATCGTTAAGTATAATATTTTTTGTACAGTGAACAACAGTCCCGAATCTCCTGAGCAGCGATCTCCACCACCTCGATATGTAGAGGGCATGTTAGCGGTTTGCAAATCTTGTGGTTATACTGGATGTGACTTCAGCCGCTGCCAAAGGTTTGAACAAGAAAAAAATTCGTACTATTGTGTTTTAAAACAGAAAATATGTACCAAAACATGTTTGAAGTTTTCTTCTTTTAAACTTATTATAAAATAACGAATTTAGAGCTCATGATACTGTTGTTAATTGCGTATTTTATATTGCAGATGTAAACGTGTTTTCACTGAAGAACCCAAAAGTGTACCTATAACAATTAAGAAAGAACAAAAGCGAAAAGAACCAGAGAAACACAAGTGAGTTATACAACATAATATGATATATTTTTATTAAATTCATTAACACAACTGATTTTGTTTTATGTTGTTTTGTTGCAGTTCATGTGGTGAAAGTATTAAATTGAATTTATTGAAAAGTACAATGAAAACAATAAATAGTAAATCGGTAAGTATACATGTACCTATAAAAACATAATTTACTCTTGGTCACATTGATTAACAAAAAGAGGGAAATCTTAAAATGTGAGAAATTTATGGTGTAATTGAAATTTAAATCAGTTATTATATAAGTAAGCGTTCATTGGCCATCTTTATCATCACCATAAAACAATTATATGAAGCTAAACCCCTATTTTCTATTTAGTTATTTACACTACCTACCATGGAGGTATCGCAACAAATTCAGACAGAACTTTATGTTCCAAATATAAGTAAATGATTAATACCACATTAATCTCTTGTAGCTCCCTCAAGACAAAAAGCCGGCTAGAGTAAGAAAACCAAGAGGCAAGCAACCTGACCCTGAACCTGTGATATTAACCTTGAGTTCTGATGAAGAAGATTCAAATAGTGCTATGTTAAATATTCAGGTAATGACAAGAAAATTGAGTAAAAGAATAAAGTATGCATTGATAGATTTATTAACATTTAATATTCCTTTTATAGCATGAGCATTCAATTAATGTTAAGGAACCAACACTTAGCGAAATAGAAGGGGGAACACCTGACAGCGGTATTGGCATTGATCATACAGATGGTAAGTGATTTTTGTATTTTTTATATACTTTTTGTATTAACATCAATTTCAGATGAAACAGCCTTACCTGGCCACTGAGGCGCTGCATTGCTATCCCAGAGAACTTAATTAGACCACATTGGATGACTTTGTCTCCCTTATAAGTTTTTAAACACATTCTTAAGTCTTTAAACATGAGCAATGCATTGCTTAAAACTGTTATTAGGCAGAAATAGGTGTGGTGGTGAAACCTCCAGTATTAGATTACAAAGGGTTGTACCATCTTTACCATTTTGATATTTACTTTATCAAATTGATGGATACAAACAGATTCAAATAATTCCTAAATACAATTGAATGACTAGGCAACCAGTTATGTAATTTACGGTAATTTAATATGCAATACAGCGATTAATGAAAAATAAATCTTGCCGAAAAAGTAATAGGGTAACAGACACACGTCTTTTGCAAAATGCTCGTAAACATGTAACTTGTTATATAATTATTTGGCTCTTTATTTCGAATCGTACGGCATCTGGGCATGATTTTAAGAGTTGAAATTAGAAATCAGCAGATATTGATTATAACAAAAGTCGTACGCAGTATGCTCCTTCAAACGTAGTGTGGCATTACCTTTATGTGTAAAAAATTGCAGTGCGCTCCTCGTCGAGTCATGTTGAAAGCGTCAGGAATTGGAATATTTGTATTTACTGAGGAAGAAATGATCAATAATAATGATAGTGTTGCCAGTATTTTGTATGTAATATTAAAGTATTGTTGACTTTGCCGTAGAATATCGGTAATTAATTAACATTTTCTGTACTTAATATGTTTATTTTTTAACAGTGTCGTGATTAAACGTCCCTTTTCTGCCTTCGTTTGGTCTACAGTCGCTATGGCTAATTTCCTATATTGTATAAGTGAATCGAATGCGAGGTTAACTACCGCAAACTTCTATTCCATACATTTACAAATTATATAATACGTGAGACAGTGTACGGGTTCTCAAATCAAGAAAATCCGGCTGTACATTAAAATTGTGTTAAAATACCTGTCTTCCTGTCAATGATATCGATTATTTTTAATCTGTATATTTTGACATAGGCACATCACTACAAGGACGGCCATCTTTAGTTTCTTATCTACAAATGTAAATTCTCCAGTCAATCGGTTAATCGCAATGCAGTGTTTTAATTCTTTTTGTGAGTAAATTATTGAAAATCTAGAAAAATGTTTAGAAAAAAACGGATCGCGTCTAAAAAAGGTATTTATTGGCACAATGTACCATATTTTACCACTTGTAATAACATAGCAAAATGCGCGTCTGTGAATGCGTTGTGGTGTAAACTTGCGTCGGTTCTTTCGATATACAATAAAAAGTTATTGATATTTTCTTCTATTTGCGGTCTCTAGTTTTATGTTTAATAGTTTCTAGTAATATCTTGTTGAATTAAAATTTAATCGATAAATCGTAATAGTTGAATAAAGCTTAGTGAATAACCTACATGCTAATACTACACGAAGTTCCTCCCTCGTTATTTCCAAAATTCTCCCTCAAGTGCAGCTCGTGACATTTAGAATAAATTATCGTCACATTTTTTAAACAGCATAATATTAGCCGTTTTTCAATTGCAAGCTGAAATACCTTATTGAAATTCAATTTAGTAAAAAAATAACTATACCGATAAACTACATTAAATATACAGTTTACTTCCATTACCGTTTACGTGTGTTATTTGAGCCAAAACATAGTCTAAAATTGTTCAAGGAAATGGCCGCCCAGTTAGAGAGTAGTGTGGGTGTATTGGTCCTTGAGATTTTCCTTTGTTTAGTCCTTGAGCGGGTAAAATCTCGAATGATATTGATTTTGTCTTATACTGTTGTTATGTAATGTAATAACAACACAAAATTTGTAGATACTCCTAACCTGCTGATAACGCCTTCAGTGGGAAAGTTATCAATAAATGTATAAAATTTCAGCTTACATCGGAATTGTACATTTAAGTTATAACATGAATGTACAGCTCTGATACAACTTGAAACTGGAGTCCAATGTCTCTTTCTCGCTTTGTTGGTATTTAGTGTAATGCAAATATTTTATGTCTATGTTAGACGCAGATGTCCATGGCCACCGTAGTGTTAAGGTGAGGTACATACTTATTGGTTGGTGCCATCACTAATAACATGTATAGACCCTAATTGTTCCACAATTAGATACCCCTTTAGAGTAAAGTTATATTTCAAGCCAGGTTTAATAATAGTAAATCAATAAATAAGGTTAATTGGGGTAACATCGGAGCTGGGGTAAACCGGACGATTGAAATTGTAGACCAATTTAGCCAAATTTTATAAAATTGGCAACGTCATATATGACGTCATGAAATTTATGAACATGCTTGATATAACTGACTTTTAGAGAGATCGCCTAATTCGGCTCTGATATTACCCCAACGCACCTTATGATTGGTGCTGGAAGGTTGAACATTATATTAATTAATTATTATAATTCAGGTGTTAGAAGTGAAAAATATTGACCAGAGAGGTTCCACTGCCACATCTATTCTAACATAAATGCAGTTCCATGCCTTTCCGTTGAAGGGTTTGGGTGCACTTTCATATGAGGCAATCGTCTCAATACTCGAGAGTAGCAATTCATGTATGAAATTACTTACACATGTCAATGGGTGGCAGTGGCCGTTTACCATCAGGTGGACTGAATGCTTGTTTGCTACTTCAATTGTATGAAATATAAAAAATTAAGAAATGTAAACGCTGATCATGATTATCCTATTTGTATATTATTATATTTGTTCATAGTTATAATTTATGTAAATGAAACCTGTTTCGTGAATTTGTGTAAAAAAAATTTACCAAAAAGAAAAGAATCAACTATAGAGAGTATACCTTTGATATAACATTGATTGCTTTGTAAAATACTTTTCACGGGAACAACTTTTGTAGAAGATAAAAGTATACAATTATTTTTTTATTGCAGATGAAAGTCGAGACGATATGCAGCAGTCTTCACTCGGCATTGCTACCTCACTCAATTGTCGAACTATTAAAATAGGTTCCTACAAATACAACCCTAAAGAAAAGGTAAAAATTACAGTTACCATCAGAATTTATTTTAAATAATACTATTATTCTTCATTATGTTAATTACTTACATAATAAAATATAAACTATTGTATATTGTTCATTGTTTCCACTCAAATTAGTTATTCTGTACATTTTATAAGATAAAAAAAAATTGAATATTCCAGCTTTAGTCAACAATAAATAAAACTAATTATGCCAAAATAATTGCAGGTTTTCATGTCATCAAAGGGAATTAAAATCGTAGCACCTTCCTTAAAGAATGAGTCAAAAGAAGTGGCACTTCAAGTACCATCAAATGAAGTTGTTAAAATATTAATGCACTCTGGAAAAGGACTTCCTGTAATTTTTTTGTACATCACAAAGAAATGTGGAATTTATATAAGAAAAGCATTAGATATGACAGATGAATCAGGTAATTTTTGTTATAATTATATGTGAAACGTATGCAATTGCAAAAATTGCAGTATTTGACTTTTGAATATTTTTGTACAGGTCCATATTATGATCCTAGTTCAAAGATAGATCCTTTTAAAAGGATAACTCTATTACCAGACTCGATATCAGACGACGCCAAAGCTACTTTAAAAAGTCTCTTTGAAAAGGTTATTGATGAATTGAATAATAAAGAGGCTAATGAATTACTAGTGAGATCGTGTCCAAAAGAATCTAATAATATCACAAAGATGATGACAAGATCACACAGTTCTGCAGTTGCTGGAGTTAAAAGGTATGTAATATGTATTTATTTTTGTCTATGATGAATTGTATTAAAAAAAAAAAGAAATTCTCGAAAGTAATTGTTTTGTAGTTTACTTTAAAAGTATAATTAGTTCTCCATGATCACGAGCCCTTTTACACTAATCTATAGTAGATAAGAATTATTGTTATCAAATAAATATCTCTGAATTCTTATATATATCTGTGACTAATTTCATTATTCTAAATTCTGTTTAATTTTAGCTCAAACCCTGCTGAAATAAGACAAATATTAATATATCCACCAGGCAAAGGAGGTATACCAATAAATACTGAAGATTATATGTGTTTAGCCCAAGATCAATTCTTGAATGATGTTATTATTGATTTTTATCTCAAACACTTAGTTCATGACATTTTAACTCATAGCCAGAGAGAAAAGACTCATATATTTAGTACGTTTTTTTATAAAAGACTAACTACCAAACCTAGTAAAGTTAACAAAAGTTCAAATCCCCATGAGTGGGACTCTAGTTTAACTCCAGCTCAAAAACGACATGCAAGAGTGAAAACTTGGACAAAGAATGTAAACATTTTTGAAAAAGACTTCATTGTAGTTCCTATTAATGAGAATTGTCACTGGTTTGTGGCAATTATATGCTACCCAAGCCTCGATGGTTGCAGAAGTATGGTCGATAACAGGACGGTAACACCACAGGAAATTAAAAAAAGAGGTAAGCATTACTAATATTTTGTTATATGTGTCGATGACCCTCGTGGCAGAGCCATCACCATACTGGTTTGACACGCAGTGGGTCCGGGTTCAATCCCCAGCCAGACAGAAATGAAAATGACGAGTTTAGATATCTGTTCTGGGTCTGGGTGACTGTGTATTTGTCTTTGTGTGTCCATGGCACCCACGATACGAGAAAATCCTATTGTGGGGCTATGAGTGTAGAAAGAAAGCGTTATTGATTTTTTGTTGTTTCATTTAAACTTAAATATTGGGAATTAAAATAATGTTTAATTTTCAGAACGAAGATCATCAATGCAAATTGGGAATACAACAATTACTCCTTTGAATAAACAAGAGCAGCTTACATTAAATTGTGATTCTGACAATATTAGTGAACGGGATGAAGCAGAGGCTGAAGTATGACGAGTCTTATTCTTGCACTCCTTTTTAACCAATTTTTAATATGCCACCATTCTCGGAACATTTTTCCCTAAACCATTTAGAATTTTTAATCTCAATGCAAAGTACTTTGCTATTAATTTTAGTTGTTATCCATGTGATGTAGCCAGAAATACAGCCTTGGCCAAAAGTTTGGAGCACCCCTATGATATTTGAATTTCTAAAAAAGTTTTGTTTTGAATGTAATGAAACAACTTGTGTTCATTTAAAATAATCTTTATTTTAATATAAAATCAATATTTTGTCGGC
>DWNE01000971.1:0-24256 GCA_018249875.1 Cecropterus toxeus | reverse complement strand
TTGTGTATTCGTGTTTGTGTGTCCATGGCACCCACGACACAGGAAAAAATCCTACTGTGGGGCTATGAGTGTAGAAAAGCGTGTATAATTTATGCCCGCGGGGCGAAATGATCCCCACGCGATTTAACTAACGTTATAAATTGTATGCCTTGTTGATTTCGACAGAAATCAATTGCGGCATTTTTTTATTTTGGGTATTTTTTTTCTATTTTGAGGCTACGGATTGTTTATAACTGCGTTATAGCGAAAATGTGGAAATTGACAAAAAATATATTTCAATCAACATGTTACGGTTTATAAAATACTAGCTTATTCCTGCGGCTCTACCCGGTTCAGCCACGTTTACCACAATAATAAGAATTCCAATGTGCTACCTATGTGCCAAATGCCTGTGAAATCCGTTGACGTGAAGGGATAAGAAACATACATACATCCTGACAATCTTTCGCTTTTATAATATTAAATAAGATATTTGAAAAGCTAAAAATATTTGGATTTAAATTATCAGTTTACAGGTTAGAAACAATGGAGCCAGGTAGATATTTTTAAAAGTACCTCATATCTAATTCTTCAGAAACAGCTTTTTCAAAGGATATAAAGCTTCTGATATACCTCATAGCCCTGCTTATAACTTTTCATACAATTTTCATCATTTTTTCATACAATTTAAGTAAATAATAACTTCAAAATCGGCAACTAATTAAGATGTTAACGATGCTGACGCTTTACGCCTACTTAACATGCTTAAAATAGGCTTTTAAGTAATTAACATAAACACGTTTATTATAATCGGTTATAACACGTTTTGGTTTGAACCCAAACGCAATAGATACGAGATAACTAATCGATACACGCAACACTCGATTTATGTGTGACATCGAATGAATAATTAAAAATATGTGGCACACAGTTTCTGTAGCAAGATAAATGCTTGAGGACCCGCGTGGCGGAGCGGTCACCATACCGGACTGACACGCAGTGGGGTCCGGGTTCGATCCCCGGCCAGACTCATCTGAATCATCTGAATGATGAGTTTAGATTCTGTTCTGGGTCTGGGTGTTTGTGTCGTTGTGCCATGGTACCCACGACATATGAGAAAATCCTAGTATGAATCCTAATAGTTTTTTTTAATAAATAAGCGAGGGATTTCGGGTGTCCCGAATCCCCATAGGCGAGTTGAGTCTCACATTTTGGGTACTTTTCTAAAAAACGAAGTTCGAGGTATCTAAACCATGAACGAGTCTGTAAAGGATCTCAAATAGAATTGAGTCCTTTTTGAGGATGGCCTCAAATACGTTGCCACTCTTACGGGCTACGTCAATAATTTTTTTAAAGGTAACCTTTATCCCTTGAACTAGTACTACAGTATTTTTTCTTATACTGGTAGTATAAGAAATAATACTGTAAATGACAATTTGTAAGTGCCCCCGTGGGCCTATACAAAATAAAGATATTTCATTTAATTCATTTATTTCAGACATTTCATTTCATTTCAAACACTTAATCACTAAAATTCAACTTAAAAGTAGTTACTATCACAGAAGGCATAAGCTCATTCGTAGTTCTGTTATCGTTAGATGTAAATTAGCCCCGAATAAAATAAAAAAAATACATAGTAGATAAATAAAAACAGATTCTTATCTATTCAATATCTACGAGTATCTATCCATCATCTATCTTACTCTCTTCATACGTATAATATCTATTAAGTCATTATTCATTCTGTTAAGTATCTGTATCAGCTTGTCTATTATCAGTGGTAATTGATTTTAAGACATACACATAAACTAATAAGAACCGGTAGCACATATTAATAACAGCAATGCCTATTTAGAAATCCACGTGACTGGACTAGACCAGTCCTCTTCATAAATAAAAATAATTATTGTCACGCGGGTCTGTTGTGTCAACACAAATTTATCATGCAAAGTGGAAATATTCCATTTATTGATCGAACGTTTATACCGATTTACCTGTTACTTATTTTTTTATCTTATACTTATTATAAGTTGAGGCCTGTATTTTCTAGTAAAAGTTTTTAAACCGCTAAGAAGACTTGAACGTCTAACTACTGTTACCAGAATCGAATGATAACAATCGAAACCGAAGTCTGTCTTCTGTAGAGCTTATAAAATTGCTAATGGGTAGTATATTTATGTATACAAGAGGAATAATAGGCTTTGAGCATATCCGTTATAAGCAAAGAATAAATATGCGAATATGAAATGCAAGAAATATGTAAAAAATATAGAAAAGAAAAATGTAACACTTTTTATACTCGTATTTGTGGAACTTAATATAGTGATGCTGTAGTAGTATATCTCATAACAATTTTACCAAAGACCACGACTGTCACCAAAATAATATAATTTTCTTATGTTGGACGTAAATATTGAAATTATAAATGATTTTTATGGTGGTGTCTTAAGTACTTTTCTATTAACCTATAGTTGTTTCGTTATTTATGAGTTAAGCAAAATTTATATATAAACAATGCAAACATGCATTTATATGCAGTTTATATGCAAATATATTATGTTTAACGAATATCTTTATTGTTACAGGTCGTTAAGGTGCTTTATCGGTGACTGTGAACGTGTCATGTGAGAAACGTATCTTTTGAACTTTATACGTACTAAAACAAAATATTATTTATGAATTTTTGACGAAATATGTTTGCACCGTAACTTGTGACATTGAATATTAAATTCTTCGCCGGTTTATTGCTAAATAACTCAACAGACTATTTGACTGTGAAGTGAAGTGCTTAACTGCCGGACACTTAAACTTTGGCTGTATATTCTTGGTAAGTTATTTTTTGTGCAATTTATTTACCTACTGCTTAGAAATGTTTTCTGATTCTAAGCAATCATTTTATTAGGCACTTTAGTATATTTTTATGCTTCGGTTGGTTTTTATCAATTCATTTCTTTTGTACCAATAAAGGGTAAAGATTTTGTAAACATATTTAAAAACTATTTCAACTGTAAATGTTTTTGTTAATGTGCTATTTAGATAAGTGAAACTATTACTAGACGTAAAAGTAAAATAAATATTACTATTTGAAATTATTGCATTATTATTATTTCATTTATTTAAGACTTACAAAAACGAAACGATAAGACATTTCGTAAATGATTCAAATATTTATAATATAAAATTTTATTTGAATTTTTATATCATTCTGTAAAAAGTAATGATTATTAATATTTATCGTTTCACGTATATAAAATATGAAAATTAAATCGAAGTATTACGAAGCTTAGAGCAAAAAGCGTTGCAGTGAGAAGTTGCATGGTCGAGTGCGCATCTGCTTACAACTTGTCCGCGACTTTCTGCTTACATAATCGTAATATCGATAATGCCTCCATATCACAGAGGGTACTTTCTGTATTACCGGTTTATGTCCGGCTTTGGGATATATTCCACGCGAACTTTTTCTTTACGTAAAACATTCCGGTCAATATTGTACTTTTAACATTACACAACTTCTTCAATACAAATTGAATTAAAAATATTATGTTACGTAAACGTTACTTAGTTTTTCGATTAACTGTTTTGTAATTTTATTGTTATTAACACAAAATTCGCTCGATGAATTCAATTTATAAAGCAGCATTGAACATTTACCATTTTAGGCATTGTAAAGTATAATTACTTGCTGTACTGAAAGTTCTAGAATGTTTATTTGAAAATATTTATGCGAAAATTCTTCCACGCTAGGCAGTGCTAGGTAGTTTTCAGATAAAAACAAACAAATTTCACTCTCCTTAAAGTGCAGTCAAGGACTAGATCATAAAGACAAATAGACAAAAACTATCAAACAAGTTAAGCGTGATCTCGGGAATTGGGCGTTAATTTTGGTATTACAGAAAGATTATTATTAATAGTTAATAATGTGTATAAATATACATTAATATATTTTTAATAAGTTGTAAAAGAAATCACATGCTTAATGAAATACTGACTTATTAAGAGATAAGTTAAAATGTAGTTACAGACAGATACAGGCTTCTATTAGCGCCATCTAACATTACCATTTGAATTACGTTGAAATTACGCTTTGTTTGCGCCCTAACGTTAATTACCTAATTCTTAATTTTATTCATCAACAAATACAAGATCGTCTTTTGCGATACCCAACAAATCGTCTTTTTTGAGTTAAGTCAGTACTCCAATAAGCATGCGAAAATGCTCATTCAATATACTCATCATTGATAAAAAAATATATATTAAATATTCTAAACATTTTATTAAATTAGCTGTCACTTTTACAATTGCAAACTGGTGTGCAAGTTCAAAGCTGACCTTGGTGTCGCATGCTGTCACCGGATCGAGTCATTCCCACTAGTTACAGCAAAATTGCTAACTCATTACACACTCGCATTTAACATACAAGAGTACATATAACACGAATACTACCTTCAAAGTAGAGTCATATATTGTATTGATAGTGATCATCTCATGTACACATTCCGATATGTTTCGTTAATATAGGAATGTGCCAAGGTCTATTAAGGCACTGCTTTTCTGTGTGTAGCTCGAAATACTAAAACTATTTCTTAAGGCGTAACCTACCTAGTAAGTTATCTTACAGTAAAAAATAATTTAAAATATAATTTGTAATTCCCTAAAAGTCAAAAAACAACAACTGCTACTACGAGTATGATAAAAACAACTAATATGTGTCTCCTACACAGCATGGTATAAACGTAAATATACCTTGATTTACGTTTTTGCAAAATTACAACTTAATCCTAAAGGTATGCATCTAAGATTAACTTCAGATAGAACTGCTAAATTATATTAAGTTAAAGATTTCACGCTGGTGGTTGTGCATATTTACTATCAGTTGGTTCCATGATCGCTTTGACTCGATTACAATATATATCAATATAAAAAACTATTCCAGTCATTGTGCAATATTCGGAACGTACCCCTGATTCCGATGACATTTCCTTGACTCGACTATTACAATATCACCTTGACCATTACTGTCAATTCGAGTGAGCAGTCTACGGCCAAGTTTTGTGTATAAATCAAAGAAAGATTAGTGTTCAAATACTAATATAATGTTTAAGTATTTAATAATATTATGTTTATGGAAGCCACTAAAGAGTCCCTTTTCTGGTTCTGCTTACAACGCCAGCGTACAGACAATATATATAGTGACTACTGATCATCTTTAACTGCCTATTTTTATGTGAAATATGGTTCCTATTAAGGAAAATTATGCAAAGAGATTTTTTTGAATACAAAAAAGGTCGTTTCAAGTTTTATTTTACTTGAATATTCCCTGTACGTTTAAGGCATTTCCACGATTTTTACCTCGCGAGATAGATGACAGATTGTTAGAATATCTTCTATTTCTTATAATATGACTGTTATTTTAAAATAAAAGAATCTCTTAGTTTAATTTTATTTAATTAAATGACATAAAAATAATCTTATATAAGCATATATACTAAAATGATCGTTTATGTCCGCAAAAGCGGAAACTAGACGAACTAATGATGGTTATTTCGATCATTCGTGAGTTTAATGAGATGAATCAAATTATAGCTTGGTGTAATAAGACAAAATTTCTCACGGCAGTGACCTTGTCTTCAACCGGAACAACCCTATTAAAATGATACAATACTGACACAAACAATTCAACACACATCACACAATCGTCGTCTGGTGTACATCATGTAGATCACTGAACATTTGAATGTGACGTGTTGTGCTAACTCCGCTAGATTTTTCAGTAAGTACATTATTAAGTTAACAAAGTTGTAAGTACATTATTGAAATAAAAAAAAACCTAATTTTGATTAAATCTTCATTAAATATTATACGAAGGCTAGATGTTTCAGCTCGTAGGTTATCGTACATTCAATTGGTACAAAGAACCTTGGAAGAGACTTCGGGTCATGTGAGATTTTTATCCACTAAAACTCCTTCAGTGGTCTTCCTCAGCGCGCTTGCAGGGTACTCTGGAACCTCCAATAGAACGCACATCACTCCATGGACTCATCTCTTGGGAAACGTGTTACTGTGCCGATGCACTTTCCGGTGCCTGCAACGACATGCAGTCACATTCTCCTACATTGTCGGGGTTGCTAGCTGGGCAGTTCGAATTCCCACTCTAGCCGCCCGCAACCCCAGAAGCCCCCTTTTGATCGCCTCTTATGACAGGCAGGAATACCACAGCCGTATTCTACTCCCGGCCTGCAGGGGAAGGACAAAAAGTACCTACAACATGATAAAATTTTCATTAAAAGCATATAAAGGAAAATCTTTTTACATATGCAATACATTTATAGATTATATATACTTGCCTACTCGATGTAAGTGATGATAACTATGATAATTATAATAATTGTGAGCATATTCGTACTCTTGTATCTGAGTATTATGCAATTAGTTACACGGCTTGAGCTTATGAGGGTTAAGTATTTATTTACTTATAATTTGTGAGTACAAGGAAAATATAAGTTCTGAATGTCTGTACATCGCATATATTTACAAATTAATTAGTAGACTAATAACAAAAAAAAACCATAACTTTAGGTTTTTCGTCGGTCTGTTTGGCTGTATATTTAAATCAAATAAAAAATACAGAATTTAATTAGAATGTTTAGTTTTTATTTCATTAAAAGCCATCACCTCTATCTAAAATTAGTAAAACTTAAAGTTGTGTTACACTTCTAAACTTGAGTAAAACCGCAGGGCATATCTAGTATTTAATAATGAGCGGCGTGTTTAATAAATGACCAGGACTACATGAACAGTAAGCACGTTAGCTTGCAACTATTGCAACCACATTCCTAATTACTGTAATCTCGATCAACTTGAATGTTCTCCTTAACCAACTAGCAATTTAGAAAGGACATTACATCGAGCTGTTGTTGACGGCGATAAATTAGACGGGCTTTGATTGATTGATTTTAGATATATATAATATGGTGCGTGTAAATTAATGTTTTTGTTTTAATCTAGATTTTTTCTACAACTTCATCAAAAGACATCTAGCAACTTCTTGCTCATGCTCATAGCATATCATGATCTGAATAACTACTAATATTAAAGATCAAATAAGACACTCAATCAATCATACAAGAAACGATAAAAGTTAGCACACCAATCAATTTTTCTTTGTTTTAAGCGTGATAGAACTTAACACTGTGACGGATGAAATAATCAGTATCAAAATGGAAATTACCAAAAATAACAAATAGTGCCACTATATTTTTAAGTAATGCATAGTGTAAACATTCCATAATTAGCATTTAAATAGATCGGTGACGGTCCTAAATTCAGTTTAAATGACCATATCTTCAGAAACACAAAAACGGTGTCTTAAAAAAAACAGATTTTAATGGCTTCGGATAGCTTAACAAATTATGCACCTATAATTGAAGCTGAAAGACGGCAACTTAGATTAAACATATATATTAAAAGTTTCGTATTAAAATCGTATTAAAAGTCTAGTTTGAATATGACCTTCTCTCAATTTACTATGCGATAAAGGAAAACGATATCTACATAATTTAAATTTTCTCAAAACTTAACCGCTTATGTGCTTCTGAGGGCAGATATTCTGTATAATAGCCATGAAAATTGTCGGCCAAGTTGACCGCATGTGACTAAAAATTTGTGTTTCTTTGTAACGTTACCATTTTCGTAATTTATATTTAGCGTTACTTAATACATTACCATGCGTATATAGCCTCATTATATAAGTTCAAATAGTAGGCATAACAAAACTTGCTTTAAAAACCAGAAAAATGAGAAACATACCATTACTTTATTAGTTATCTAACATAATACGACTAAGTAATGTCAGTTGATCATTTTATGAATATATTATTGTAGATTAACGTACGTGGCCTCATTATAAATAATAATATTGTCATTATAAGTATGATCAAAAGTGGTACATTTTTTGTTAACAACATTTGACATTTGTTGGTCATATATTGCATATTTCTAATAATACCAATCGTCTATATGAATATTAAATAATGTAAATTTATTTTTATAAGAATTAAGTAGCAAACGAGCATGCAGTCCACCTGAGGGTAAGTGGTCAATATCTTCCATGGACATCTGTAAGCAACTGCATATAGAACTGGGGTTCTATGTCAAGTCGATCACAGATGCGTTGCTAATCGCTAGGACTAAGATGGTCGCCTCATATATAAGTGAGCCGGCAACCAACATTTTTACATTATATTACAATGTTCAATAAACATTGTATTACTTTACTAAGTCTCCTTAAGAATTGCCGGGTAAAGAGGGTACCCCTCGAGGCCCGAATATCCTTATCCTACCGCCCTTATGTCCACTAAGCCTTAGCATATGTAAGTCCGGTGGGTAAGACGTCCCTTCTCTCACCTTTCCACCGAAACGCAAGAACTGCTTCACGCTAGAAATAGGCGGTGGTACCTCCCCGGTCTAACAACGTAGTCTACCGCCTTGTAAGTACATTTTATTCATTCATTTTTATTATAGCATGACTAATATTATAAAAGGACATTCTTTCAATTCACCTGTCAGTTTTTCAATCGATCGAAGCTTGTTCTTTTATATAACACGATAATCTCTTCCGCTCGAATAAATTGTTTGGCATATCGAATCCTAACGCTTCCAATCCGTCCAACTTCGTTAAGCTATTTATAATTATTTACATTGAATCAGTGTGACCGACACTAAATACTTATTTAAGTGTTATCTTTGATTGTCATCGTTTTACTTCAACGACTTGTTAAGTTACAATTTTAGGGATCCGTACACAAAAAGTAACAAATGAAATTTTACTTCAGTACTTAATAAATAGCACCTAAATTATTGATAATGTTTAATTTACTTTGACTTACCGTTTACTTATAATGCTTAATTAAAATAGACGAGCAATTTATTTTTTGTTATAAGAATGAAGTAGCAAACGAGCATGCAGTCCACCTGATGGTAAGTGGTAACTGCCGCCCATGAACACCTGTAAGCAACTTCATATAGAACTGGGATTCTATGTGGAGTCGATCACAGATGCGTCGCTCCTCCCGAGGACTGAGATGGTCGCCTCATATATAAGTGAGCCGTTAAAACTACTAACTATACTTTCCCAAACATATTTAACAGGCTTTTCAATTTGCAAGAATAATTCTAAAGTGACATAGGCACAATGTAAATCGATTACGCCCATAGGTAGTAACTTGTACTCTGGTTTATAGGAAGTCGTAACCACAGCCACTTTCCAACACCTATTTCATTTAAATTAATTCATTTCATTGTTACGCCAACACAGGTAGTGCTATTCTTATACCTGACCTGTCACCTGAAATTTGAAACAAGTAGTTTGTAGTAGGTAGTATGTTCCTCTTTTGAGAGGAGTCAAATTCAACGTTTAAGATGATAATAGAGAAGCACTATACATGCATGTAATAACGAAGCTAATATCTTTACAGCATATTTTTATACAGCAGAAGTAGAAAACAAGCTTGCAATCCACCTGTTAAGCGGTGCTGCTGCCCATGGACATCTCTAATCAGACAAGGTCAAGGACTGGTTTCCTGAGGCTAGCCAATCGGTGGCTATCTCTGAGTCCTCTTAGTCATTCAAATTACCCTATTCCTTTAAGATATAAACAACCTAGACAAAGGTGCGTTTATTCATTAGATTATACAATGTTGAACATAACATACTCGTAAGTTAAATGCAGGATTCCATCCATCCATCCATCCATCCAAAATTGGTGTGGAGGTGAGCTTCTCATCTTCACACTCCACATGCGTCGAATTTGTCCGTTTTTTTAACAAGTACATACCTAACTAGATTCTGCTAACGAGATAATCACTTATCGTGTCAGTTATGACCACACCTTAACGCAGTGAATGCTTACAGGACTGTCTCGTCACGTGGGCAGGGAAAGTTGGGTGGGCCCAGCAACACTGGCAGTAATCTTACAATGTTGTCGTAAGTTACGCAATGGATCATTGGCGTTGTTGATCTGTTTATTAAATCCAGGTAATTGGGATACTTAGGCCGCTCAAGTTATTAAAAAATGGGTCCGGGATATAGTGTCGAAAGGGCGTTCGATTCGCAGTAAAGATTTAGTTTGCAGTATCTATTCTTATATTTTATGTAATATTATAAAGCTGAAGAGTTTGTTTGTTTGAACGCGGTAATCTCAGGAACTACTGGTTCGAATTAAAACAATATTTTTGTGTTGTATAGTCCATTTATTGAGGTAGGCTTTAGGCTATATAACATCACGCTGTGTTTGTTTGTTTTGTTCTTATATAGTAGCGAGTGAAACCATGGCACAGCTGCAGTAGCAGCAGTTTACAATGATGGAATGAAAAAAACCTATAATTATATGACTCCAGAAATTGAATCATATTAGCTCGTGTGTTATATTGGAATATACCAAAATCTTTTTATTGAATTCTAACATATTATCATTATACTATTTTTTTTATTAAAACAACAAACGAGTATGTAATCTTCCATCCAATGGTCAGTGGTCAATGCCACCCATGAACATTTGAGACCAACACCATATAGAGCAGGATTTGTAGGTGAAGTCAATTATAGACGCATTACCACTCCTGAGGACTCAGATAGTTGCCTCCAGTTTAAGTCGGCTGGCATCCATACAGCCTACGAAACGCATGAGTTGGATTACCATAAATAGGTGTGACGGTAGTATCTCCCCAGTCGAACAGTACTGGTTTTACCACCTTTCACTGAGATGTAAGTTGCAGGAGTAAATATAATGACGTCACAGTAGGGAGTAACAATTGAAATGAAATAAACAAATAGAGCAACGGTTATTAGAGACTAATTAAATCAGCTGTTCCGTGTAAGCCCTGCTTCTTGTTTCATACAAAGAATCAGACCGTTCGATTCATGTGAAAGGCAGCCAAATGTTGTAAATGCATGTTGATGTAACGCGAAGTTTGCAACATTTACAAAATCTTTTCATTACATTACAAAATATTCTAAATAACCTAAACAAGCCTTTACTGCACTTCATTTCATGGCTCCAACATCAGACTTCTGTACTTTTTAGGGTTCCGTACCCAAAGGGTAAAACGGGACCCTATTACTAAGACTCCGCTGTCTGTCCGTCTGTCTGTCTGTCTCCAGGCTGTATCTCAAAAATCGTGATAGCTAGAAAGCTGAAATTTTCACAAACGATGTATTTCCGTTGCCGCTATAACAAATACTAAAAAATAAAAATATATATATATTAAGGTGGATCCCCATACAATAAACGTGTTTTTTGCTCAATATTGTAGATAGTGGTGCGGAAACCTTCGTGCGCGGGTCCGACTCGCACTTGACCGATTTTTTTATTAATTTGTGCCTACTAGTTATATAAAACATGACAGCCATTGAATATTTCACCTTCGAACTTTATAAACAGATCAGTTGAATTGACCAAAGTATTATTTTAGTGTCCGAATTCCATAAACATGCAGTTTTAAATATACAACAATCTGAAGTACTTCAAAATGGACTTTTTGTAAGAAGTAGAATTGTATTATAAAGGAAATTGTAATATAAAAATAAATAAACAATTATAACATGTAGGTACTCGTATTTAATTATATTAAACGTTAACATGATTTGCGGTCTGTTACCCTCAGTATTATAAATATTTATATTTAAAAAAAATGTAATGAATAGTTAGTTAGGTACACAATGAAATATAAAAAAGTATTAAAGCTAAAGAAAGAAAATTACGTTATTAACCCAGTATATAATTACAACACTTTGATAACTTTTATAGAAAATTAAATAACATTTACAGCACAATAATTGTTATATTATCATATATATAATTATTATATTAAATACAATAACAACACAATTGGTGATCATGTTGATATAAAAATATTTTTGAATATATATTCAAGAAAGGATGATTTAAACTATTCACGAGATCTCATTATATGGATATCCGTGATTTTACCACGAGATGTAGTGCTATTTTACAAAAATATAACCTAACCTAACGTTGATTAAAATAAATGGTATGACATTATGTAAATCATCTATTTCGCAATAATGTTGCAAGCAACAAATAACAGTTTATTGTTAGTACTAAACGTAACACAGTAAACGAATTTAATGGCAACACCACGATGGTAAGCTACGTGGCGCGAAACAATTCGTTAGGCTGACCACTGACGGTGTCCGCTGGAAAATATTGCCGATTCAGGCGTGACATAAAAAGTTAGAACTACAGACTAGAATCCAATACAAATACTTTTTTGTAGGATAATAGGCAGTGATATAATTTTCTTAAATATTTTTCGATGTTAGTCTTTTTTATGCATGTAAAGTGACATTTAGAAAGATAGACAGCAGATAGATTTACTATTTAAAATGTTTTTACGGCTTTGGCTTGGCGTATTTAAACCTAAATTTATTAATAGCGGCCATCTTCTTTTTAAGCAGTTAGATATGCATTTGACAGATAATATAAGGTACATAACTGTTCTATTTCCTCATCATTATTAATACAGTGTACAATTTTATTTAAATATGTAACTTTGATACAAATAATGTCCAACAACATGCATATTGGCACAAAAATATTACCTGCAAGAATTATTATATGTATGCTAATTAGTAGTCTATGGTCTCAAACAGAGCAAGACATAAAATATGTTTCCGTGCAACAAGTAAAGAGACAACAATGTTGCAATGTAGACTAAATAAGGAAACATTGACAATATCCCCGTTTTTCTTTCAACTTGAATGTAGTAAAACTGGAAATTTTCTTATGATTGAATCTAAATTGTAAAAGGGGAATAAACGCAGATACCAGGACAACAGAAAGTCGAAGCGAGTCGCCGGCCATATACGGAAGAACGGCTTTCGCACGAGACGAGCTGTCTCCGAGCATCGACACCAACCTATCGATGACAAGACGGCTGACAAAGTTTAAGTGTTTAAATATATTACGTTTTGACAGAGAAATTCAGAACATTGTGTTTTATCAATGTACAGTTTGACCAAAAAATGCACTCAATATTATAAGTTTTTTACAAAAGAAAATTCTAATTAAAGGCACAAAACATAAGAAGCACAAAACTAAATAAATACAGCCTGGTAGCAGACAACAGACAACGGAGCAAGCAATCCACCTGATGATAAGTGGTAGCTGTCGCCCATTGACATCTGTAAGCAACTTCATATAAAATAGGGGTACAGGGGTGTCTGGTTGACTTCAAATGTTTGCTAAAAAGTTGGTTACAGATGTACATGGGCGGCAGTGACCACTTTAACCTCATTCGTTAATCACTACATAATATAAAATAAAGTAACTTCCCGCTGTCTGTCCATATGTCCAAAAAAATTATAATAATACTGTAACGGTGATTCAAGAGGAAGTTTTATATGTATAATACATGCATAATAGAGTAGAGAAACACTGATAATAATTTAAGAAGTATCCAACGTCATGTTGTATATAAATACATATTATCTAATTGCAAAAACGCTGATAAGGTTGTATATAGACATTCCTTAGTATATTAAGTATCCGTTCGAAGGGGCGGGTCTCTAGTGTTATATAAAAATACTTTACAAGGACGTTTCAACACTTCGTACTTTCTTTAATAGCATTTACTTTCATACTTAGCTACGTATGTTGCAATATTGTGACGTCAAACAATTCGTGTGTGATTCTTTAGCGTTTTGCTATCAAAATACTTAAGTTGCGAAGTTAAATGCAAACTAAGTTTTCTTAGTGAAATCGCAAACAACCCAGTAGGTCGTGCCGCGAACTCGTGATCTTCTCATATACTCGTTAAGGACTTGTATAACCGCGATCGAGTAACGATTAACGATGAAAAAAGTATTTAAATTCACACACGCTGATAGTGAAACTTGGTACGAAGCATCGCAGAAAGAGAAGGTAAAATGCTGTAATATATTCTATCTCACTCTTTCGCCGAATTAATCCTATGCATTTATGTGTTTTTTTCTTTATCCTGACGCATTTTCGTGTCATCGAGTTTCAAATCATGACTCTAAAGGAGATTCATTTCAAAAATTGCTAACGCCGTCTGCTTAAAGATATAGCAGCAAACAGGTTAATCGTCAAAGCCGAAGACTTAACCCACTCATGATTAACAAGTAATATTAATTACTTGACTGAAGTACTTAATATCCCACTAGTCTTGACAGGTCCCTCCTATACCTGCGCGTATTCCATTACGCCCAAATACACTGAAACTAAAAAGTAGGACTTACCTTAGATATGTATACCTTATTTTTGTGGGAAAACCCTTCATAGGTTCCTTTCGGCTGCGGGGGCTGCTGAGAGGCTACGCCGGACTTCTACCAGCTAAAACTAGTGTTCCTCTGTACGTCCTTCTGTCCGCGGTCCCGACGGCATTTGCCCGCTTTCAGGCCAACTCCTGTTAGAAATTGAGCTAGAATTTCTCTTAAGAGTACTTAAAGTAGGTGTTATTTTTAAATCAGTATTTATTTAGTTCTTTCATAACTTAAAATATATAACCTTATTTATTAGCGTATACGCTTGTTTACTCATTACAAGTAAACGTAGAAATAAAGCAAACTGCATATTTAATAAAAAGTAGTCTCGGGAAATTATGGACACAAAAAACGTCATTAGTGGATTGTTATTGCACAATTTCAAGGACAATTTTGCAACTAATAATCCTTGATCGAATAAAATGTTCCGTTGTTGTTTTCTCGCACTTAGTTAGACAAGTCCATAATGTCGACATCGAAATACCATCTATGTAATAAGTTGCTGATTACATAGAACTATAAACTTAGCGGAGTAAATAACGTTAAACAATCTTCAAATGTCAGATTTAAACTCCTTTGAATTGCAGCGGATATTCTAAGATATGTATTCTGAGCATACTGGATTGTTTATTGCCAAAATCTATGATATATAAGTATATCTGGAACCGGGAAGAATATAGGATGATTTGCAACTTTTTATCGATAAGAGGTTGGTTACCATGTTTTACTGTTAGAAACTCTAAGACTATGTCTATTGCAAGATGTGACTCCTGAGGACTAAAGAGGAATGCTTCGTTAAGTCTTAAGTCTAGGTCTACCTCAATATGCCCTTGAAGCCAAAACACAGCAGCGTTTAACATTGTTGTTACAAAAATATAGGTGGTGCACGATGCGACCACAACGAGCAAAACATTTTAAACACATCCAAAAATATCCACGATGAATTCATTACATAAGTTAAACCTAGTTATCTTTAATTTGACTACATCCATGACAGAAAGTAATGTTTAATTTTCTTATAGCCCATGTCCAAATGACCATAATTGAATGCTTGTCAAATGTAATAAATCAAATAAATAAATTATACATATTACATAAATCGGTCGGCTGTAATGTATCCGCTTGTTCCTTAACATGACGTAGAGCGTAATCAAGTGGAATATATAAGTAATCGTAGGTAATTTGTCAAAGTATCTGATAGTAAAAGCGTTTAGACTTTAGACTACCATGCGATCGTACAGCGTTTAAACTTTACAAAGTTAAGAAGTTATGGAGAATTCTATCAAAACTTTGCAAGATTGAGAACTTATGGAACTTCATTAGCCATGTAGGTATCTTCTAGGTGCACTCTATCTATTACTTTAAAATGCTCACATAGCTTTTTAAAGTTCCAGGATGATCAAAGCTACAAGTAGGTATTTAAGCTTTAACTGAATATTAGCTTATAATAAATTAGTCCCCAACTTGTAACAAAAAAAATGATTCGAACATCGAAAATTTACCAACCGATTCACGTACCATTAAGCTCCCATAGCCAACTTAAAGTAATATAAGATAAATTGGCCAAGAGTCGAAAAATGGCAAACACACGTTTAATCCTTGGGAGCCTCACTTACATATTTATTTTATTCTGTTTTTAGTATTTGTTGTTATAGCGGCAACAGAAATATATCATCTAACTATAACGGTCCATGAGATACAGCCTGGTTACAGACAGACGGATAGACGGACAGACGGAGTCTTAGCAGTAGGGTTCCGTTTTTACCATTTCGATAGGGAACCCTAAGAAACCAATGGTAAAGTAGTATTCCTACCACCTAAGAAATTGGGAATAGATGTTGCTACCAATTTCAATGGGAACATGAGGCAATAATATATGCGTTGACTCAAGATTAAGTCAGAATACCTCGATCAGATCAGAACCATTTTTCGTTTAAACTCAAACACAGCAGCATTGCTGTTCTAAGTTAGAAGTTTACGAGTACTACCTTTAACGACTATAATTAACCGTTCACTAATGTAAATATTAAGTGAACTGAAACGTACGCAAATATCTTGTTTCATTACTCGAGTATGTGAAAGTGAAAACTCATCAATTAGCAACCGCTGCTCACTTTTACCGATCCTATCAGTTGTAAAGTGCTGTTTCGAAAATATTTCTAAGCTGACTCAGTATCAAGTGGTGCCTTCAATAGCAGTTCATATTATGTAAGATATTTAATACAGTAAGCTATAGAGTGGATATGTAATATAAATACAACGCTTTCTACACTCATTGCCCTAAGTAGGATTTTCTACTGAGTCGTGGGTGCCATGGACACACAAAGAAGAATACACAAACATCCAGGCCCAGAACAGAGATGTAAACTCATCATTCACATTTCTGTCTGGCCGGGGATCGGAACCGGGACCCACTACGTGTCAGACCGGTATGGTGACCGCTCCGCCACGCGGGTCGTCCACCGTATGGTGATGGTATTGAATAGCATCACTCTCTCTTACCATGAATGTCATTACAAGCGATTGAAGAACAAAATCTAGAAGCAGCAGCGCCTTCCTGTCTAACCAGGGGCGTAGCTACTGCCGTATCAATACGTGGCCTCGGGGGCCCCCAAATTTTTGACAGATTGATATTTTTTTTATGAATTTATGGTGAATAAATATTTATTTTAATTTTTGATTCGATCACGCTATCATGATGGAACTTGTAATAAGTTTTTAAGAAGTAGTATCAACTTTTGTAAAACTAAATATCACTGTTAAGGAAAGAAGTTACTTTTATGAAATAAATTTACTTACATTTTCTAAATCGTTCCTACCTCATTAAATGCTCTAATATGGCCGTGTTATGTAAACAATCCCTCGTGAAGCGTTGTTCAGAGACAATAGTAAAAAATTAAATATATAATACATACGGATAAGCCTTCAAATTCTCAATACTTCAAACTAGAATACATCTCTACACGGGTGCTAAAAGCAGTCAGACCCCGGACAGCTGCAAGCTAATCCGTCAGATCAGACTAAAACAAAGGCACCCGACGTGTCGTCAGATCCGTTCACTGATAGCCCACACGCTATCGTGATCGAAAGCTGGCCAGCTGTGATTTCGTTGATTGTTTTCGATGTTCGCACCACTTCTACTGAAAGTTTCACTTGTTACAAGTTAATAGGCACTTTTATATGTGTTTAGAAACGAAAAACAAAATCATATTAACGCCTAAGTATTCCAGTTCCTTAATATTTTCACACAAATATTACAGATTCCTACAAAGATGGGCCTTGGAGAAATGTGTAATATTATATTCGTGTCAGGGTAGGGTAGATTAGGGAGGAAAGCTGCCTTTTCCCCGCTCGATATGATTAGCGATTCAAAATATGTCTTCCACAATGATTGAATTATTAAATTTTTGATAGGAAAAAAATATACCTATGAACTCCCTACCTACTGGGTCATCAGCTAGCGAACACTTTAAATTTAATATCGTTACACCAACACTAGAAGCCATTTTAGTGAGGGTTTATGAAACTACAAAGTTATTGAATGTAAAACCATAATTTAATTTCAAACCAAATGAGAAGATCCGCTTGTAACTTACATTACTTAACCAAGTAATTTAATATTTTTAAAGCCTAATTTCGATTTTCACGCCCCTCCATTGAGTAACGTCAGTTAAGCTAGCTAGCAAGCTATGGAATTATTTTTTAAACCGTTCTTAGACTTTCAAACCAAACGAGAAGATCTATCGTTAAGTTACGTTAGTGACCTTTAGCCTAAACCGATTGTATAAGATTTCGTTTATTTGTCGATCTTACGGCTCAACCGTGATGCAATAACACTTTCTACGTTGACAGATACGTACTAATTCACACAAATCGTCGTGTTAGGGCCAGTATGTAAAACAAGTTGGGTAAAAGTGAAACCGACAAAATTGAGGGTAACTAAACATGACTTAACCGCGAATGACCAATTCGGTAATTAATATTTATTGGTTTCATTGCGCAACGGTTATTACACGAAGTTAAGGCCGTTTAGATACACTCAGTAATATTCGATGAAACCTTGTACCTCTAACAATTCGCGAGGAAGCAGCGGAGTAATATTTAGTTTCCTAGTTTCACTAGTTTGGAGACATGTACTTCACAGCGAGACGTAAATACGGTTGCAGGGACATGAGAGGAACCCCAAAAACTAAACATGCTGACATGATACATGAGCGTATGCTCATCTATACATGAGTTGACTTTTTGAACATTGACTCTTTGAAAATTGATTAGGATTAAACAGTTACGTGTCAAGTGTCTTGAGTAGCACCATCCTTCTGTGCTCGTGGATGTCGTAGAAGGCGACTAGAAAACGAAATCCAAGAGATGGATTGCAGCGGCTTCGTGTATAACAACAACTGCGGTCACTAACACGGATGCCATGCAATAGTGTATTGTGATAGAAAAACCCCAATAGTGGTAATATGTTTATGTAGAGTGAACCTTTATAGCTTGGAAAGATGGAAAATCTTGAAACTATGATATCCACGTGATCAAGTGAAATTTGCTAAACTAAAAACACAACAAGCTTCTCTCTTTCTGCAAACATTATTGAGTACATTCTTGATTTCCTTAAGAGCTTACCTTCAGCTTTTACCGTAACTATTATTTAATTTGAAGAATAACCATGAAATATCTCTGTATACCTTTTCTGTAAAAAGCAAGCACGCAGATTTAAACTAAATTATCAAACACTAGGTTTTTCCAGCGGCTCGCCCGTTTAGATCATATACCACGGTAAATAGCGCTTGGCACCAGTTTGCCGCCTGGATAACACAGGATATCCAGGCGGAAAACTGGTGCCAAGCATCCAAATTCAATCAGTAGTTTTTGCGTTAAAGTAACGAATTAAATAAACACACATACATCCTTACAATCTTTATTAAAAAAAGATATATATCTTTTGGTGTATCTATATTCATATTATAAAGCAGTAGTTTGTTTGAACGCGCTTATCTCAGGAACTACTGGTTCGAATTCAAAAAATAAATTTATCGAGAAAGGCTTTAGGCTATATAACATTACGCTATGGCTAATAAGAGTGGAGCGGCAATGAAAAATGTAGCAAGAACGGGAAAAAATACTATATTTGATTTAGTGACCATAGCACGATGTTCTTAAAATAGTTTTTAATAGATTGTTCTCTAATGAACGCGGGTGAAACTGCGTGACACTGCTAGTCATTGATTATTCAGCGAACAGTCATAACGAAATTTCTATGTAAGCGATACCGCGAACAATAAAGTATATGTCTTATATTGATAAATTATTTAAACATAATAAAAACAAGCGCTAATAGACACGAGCGTTCCTGAGTACCCAGACGCAATAAAACAAATCATTCGCGAACAAAACCGCATTGTTCGCGGCTATTACTCAATAGATCTGAATACTGTTGAACTTTCATCGTTACAAAACAACAACTTTCGGTCTTATTTCGTTTTAATGCAGAGTAATATTATTTTGCAGAGATTTATTCAAGATTCATATTCTAAAGATGCTTGGAAAGAAGCTTCAAACACGATAAATATAAATAACTGAAGGATAATTACAAATTAGAGATTTTTTAATATTATTTTAAGGCCGTAGCTTCTTGCCTTTCATTATTATTACACTAGTAAATCATTTTACTTTTATATTTTATAATTTTTTTTCTTTATTAAAGATTATACAATACGTGTTATCATATAATTTTATTAGACACCTAATTGTTTTTGTCTATGGTCATGTATTTTTCACGTTCAAAAGTTACACAATGTATAAACAATATAAGTTTATATTTTTTAATGTATTGCCAATGCTAATCGTAAAAAATAACTTTGTCTGTTTATTTCGACGGATTTGATAAAATAAATAAAAATAATTACATAGACATTTTCAAGTTAAATACTTAAATCGTATTCAAGTTGCAAAAAGCATTTTCTGTTTTTAAAACCGATTTCTCAATTTAAATTTAAATGCATTTATTGCAGAACCACTAAACAATAAATAACAAAGAACATAATATAGAAATTCGTCTGGTTTATTTTGTTTGACTAAGTTTCTTGCTTAATGCGAAAATCATTGACCTAGTGCAGTTCAGTGACCGACCACAAAAACCTAGTTTTTACATTTGATTTACATTCTTATATTTAATAAAACCATTATTATCCATCCATCCATAAGCCTTTTGAGTTCCACTGCTGAACGTAGGCCACCAAAAAGCTACTCCAAGTAGTCTTGTAGCTTGTAGATTCTGCGGTTTTCTACTGTTTTCTTCAGATCATCGGTCTACCTATACCCAATACCGTCTTTACCATAAGGGCACACGGGGCCAGTGCCCAGGGCCCCTCATCCTCAGAGGGCCCCGAAGGACCGACTATTTCTCTCACAAAGATTTAGGGGGGCGCCAAAACAAGATTTGGCAAGCAAAAGTTAGATATTGTCGTATTTTTTTGGTCGTCAAGTTAGATATTGTCGGTTTTGTGTTGGTTAGATATTATCGTTTTTTTGTTTTGCCAACAAAATATTTTTTTCTTTTCATTCTAAAAGAACCCAAAATTCTTGTTTGCCCTGCCTATACCGATACATTCACAAGGTGCTAAAATCAGTAAAGTTTGGCTTATTATCACCGTGACACGTATTTATAGCGTGAGCGTTCATACGATGGAGATCGGCTGACTTGAATGAGGCCATAATCTAAGTGCTCATGAGTGACAACGCGTGTACAATTGAGTTTCAGGGCCCTAGTTCTATGTGGACTTACACATGTCCACGGACTACAGTGACCATTAACCAACAGATGGGCTGCTTGCTCATTTCCTACTTCAATTTCATACAAAAAAACTTTTTCACGAGGATCTGTACACCGTTTGCTAAACGTGGTCCCCTCACGAGGTCTTTTTTTCTCATCGTTATCTATCCTTCGAGTGATGTAGTTGACCCATTACAGCTTTAGCTTGGTAATGTCATTCAAGTAAAGCTTAAAAAAATATTGTCTTATTTTAAATCTATTTTTAAAGAGATACAATCATTGCTACTTAGCTGTATTCCAGTTTGATGATGAGTCAAAGAAAATTGGGAAAACATAGGACTGTTTCATTTCATTGTGGTTTTTTACGCTAACCGCAATATTTTTAAGAATGATTAATCCTTGCTAGCTTCCAACGCTGTCTAGAAAACCCTTAGTCCTTCATGAAACTTATGATTAGAATCTTAATTAATAATCCGCGTTAATAATAATGAATGCTTAAACTGCGATGTTATTGCAATATTTCCTACTACTAGAGCAGCAATTCTGGATATTATTACGTAGGACTATACATTTTAACAGATTTGTTAAGATTACTAGTACCTAATATTATATTCAAAACGCTATAAGTTATACTTTATTTTTTAAATTAAACATATTCTGTTTGTTGCGATCTACAACTACATTCTACAAATAGATTTAAAACAAATCTGACCAGGCAATAATAATTGCAGATCTTGTAACAAAACTGTAGGGTGTCGAACTCTCGACATTTGGCCAAAAACCTTTGAGTATTATTTAGACTTAGCCGGAAATTGAAGCGAAACCCTGATGCGTCAGCACGTCGACCAGTCATGATGTCATTAAACCAAGATGTACAAGCGCATGTCGTGGTTTTCACGGCTGCTAATGTATTCAAGGGATTTCCTTATGTATTCATAAATTATTCACGTTTTTAATTATTTCGCACTGAATTTATTACATGTATTACGTGTACTAGGGACATTGCGTCACACGTTAGGATTAATCAGAACCCAAAGGTATCTACCTATCATGTAAAACTGCATATAATAAATTCACTACAGATCTATCAATATCTGTCTTCAGTATATTTCACAGGAAATTTGCAAATTGAGTTAAATACTTGAAAGTACTCCTTATAATGTAATCTATCGTTTAAAAGACTAAATTGTTTTATTTATGCAAATTGTTTATGTTACAATTTTTTTATTATCTTCTTTGTCAAATCTACTATTGTAAGTATGTCATTCTTTGGATTTTTTTTAAACTCGCATGAAACCGTGTACGGTACATCTAGTTGTACAATAAATAAAGGTATTATACGAATAATATTCGGTCCAAAATCCAAATGAAGTCACAAAATTGAATCTAAATCCAAATCATGTTAAGGAAGTAACATACGTAAGTACTGAATGTTTCTTTTCCAATAAAATTAAACTTATATAAACTTATATTTCATGATACAATTATTTAATTAATTGCCTTCATTGCTAAATGGAGGTTTTAGTGATTTATAATCCAAGGTCAAGGTAATTTGAGGTCTCATTTCACGCGAGGACACGCATGACTAACATATTTAAGTTATTATACATATATGAGTGCGGAATTAAGTTCGCAAATCTTTATCGATATATATTTTTAATTTAAATAAATTTGCAATATAATGAGTCAAACGTTTTCAAGATTTTATAAGCTTTGTCGAGGTTAATATGCACATTGTATGCACGTGTGCATAATTTTCAATATATATGTTTTTTATCTGTGTTTAAAACAATATTGCATATTATAAGGAAAAAATATTTGAGTAAACAAATTAGTTTGTAAAATATGAAGCCCTCTACATCAAAATAACTTCGGTGTGCGACTTTATGTTTGTATAATATAAGATTTTAATTAACATTTATGTCTAAGCTGCTATTATCTTTAGCTTCCGTTGCCAATTAAAAATCATGTATATTATACCCCGACTTACACGAATTGGACTAAAGCGGCTGCACTCAGTCCCATCTATCGCGTAAATTCACTGCATTACTATACTTGCTAATTATTTACCTTTTTTATTCCTCTAGCATAGAGTTGTGTAGCTCGCGAGTAAGTGATAGAAAAGATATATATCTTTACCAAAGAGCTAATCACTCTTGGGCTCAGACGGCTTTGAATTATATCTTTATATCTGAGTGATATGGTTCAATATGAATGAATCGATTGAGGTGAATGAAATGAATTAAGATACGTGACATAGTTGCCCTTGCCAACATTAATTTTAAGGCATTCTTTCTATAGACGAGAAAACTTTTGTTTCGTCCTTTTGTGCAAAAAACAAAATATTGTGATAAAAAAAGAAGTAGAATAGTCAATTTAAACTTGCGCCTAAATACAAAATATGTCAATATATAAGCATACAGCAATTATATCTTTAGATATATTGACATAGAACGTTATGACGCTTAGCAATAACTTATATCATCAACAAGCTATTGATATAATAGAGTGATATATATCTTGAGTTGAAAAGATATATATCTCTCTTATCATTCTAGTGATTAATTTTTCTCATCTCTACTCTAGCATATTTCAATAACTAATATACCAATTTTATTTTTCAGGTAAGCATCATACATGTCGCTTTATAAGCGGGTGAGTCAAAATATTCAACAGACAACCGTTAGCCTTTACGTGTACATTCGTACCACCGAAGGCGTCGTCTCATGGTCAGGGCGCCTACACCCAACTCTCGATTTCTGCCTATCATATCAAGACAGGTTAATACGCAGAAATATAGTAAACGAACACAGCTATTTTGAAATTTAATGATAAGTGTTGATATCATTTATTTATACATCTATACTTATATATAAAAATGAGATGATGTCCGTGTGTTACTCAAGCGCACAAGTACCACAGGTCCGATTTACATGAAAATTTTTAAGGAAATAACTTATTAAGCTGGTCTGGTTCAAATCCAATAAGTAGTTCTTGCGTGAAAGAGTATCAAACACAAATAGGGTATGTTGGGGTAACATCGCAGCTGGGGTAAAGCCGTACAGTTTAAATTGTGGACTAATTGACCACGTTTATAAAATTGGCGACTTAATATACCATGCCACTATTTCTTGCCGTGAAGCAGTTCTTGCGTTTCGGTGGAAGGGTGTGGTTGCCGGTTCACTTTTATATGAGGCGACC
>DWNE01000970.1:0-24272 GCA_018249875.1 Cecropterus toxeus | reverse complement strand
GGGAGGATACTCTATAACATGTCAAAAGCTGTGACAATTCTGGTTAAAATTTTCGGAGGGCACTCCTTGTTATGGCTCTTATACTATACGAATGCTATACGAATCTTTTTGTACAGGTCTAAGACTAATAGGCCTGGTTCGTATGAGCATGAGGGAGGGAGACAGGCTAAAACCTGGCTAAGTCTGTGATAATTTCGGTTACTTAAGTTTTCGGAGGAGAACACCGCCTTTTCACTCTTTATATCTTTACGCGTCTTGTTGAATAGGTCTAAAGACGAACACGGAGTCATCCAACCAGTAGTAAGCCTGGGCAAAGTCACCCTCGCAGAGGTAAGGCGCGCGGGCCCAGGCCGCCAGCTCGAACGAGACCTCCGTCTTCATGAACTTCACGAAGGACGCCACTTGCTCTTCGAATGTCGCGCCTTCGATCGGTAGACGCTCTTCTGGCTTGTGGTCTGGTGTCACTGGAATGAGTTTAATAACTTTTATGAGACATTAATTTCGATAAAGGTAGGAAAAAGACAATTATCTAGTGTATCAATGCAGCCCCGGATCTTTAATTATTTTTAGGCGGGGCAAAAACTTAAAAATGTGGCCCCTGGCCACTTGAATTATCACACCCTTCCAACGAAACGCAAGAACTGCTTCACGCTAGAAATAAGTGTGGCGGTGATACCTCCCCCAGTCGAACTGTACTGGTTCTCAGCACCGGATCTTCAACTATTTTTAGGTGGGACAAAAATTTAAAAATGCCTCTGTCCACTTGAATTTCTTTTCACCATAATTTTAGCCATCAAATGTCCAATAATTAGTGACCATTGAAACGTATACGTGTCAAGAGTCCCATTTACATTGACATGGCGTCCCAATGGTCAAAGTTAAATCAATTATGAGTTGCGCATTCGTTTGCAAGGTAAATTGCCGCCCTCTGAATTTGCCGCCCGGGGCATAGGCCCCGGCTTGACATCCCCCCGTCTAGATTCGGAGCAGCCGGTGGTTCTACCACCTTCAAATGTAAAATATATTCAAAATCCATACTTTTTAGTGGGTGGTCGTTTAGTGGGTAGTTGGAGGTCTAGGGAACGTACTGCTGACCGTACCTTCAACATAGGGCTTGTAGGGCAGCACGAGGGCGAGCAGCAGCACACCGGAGGGCGCGAGAGCAGCGCGCGCCTGCAGCAGCATGGAGCGCGGCCGGCTGCAGCGGTCCAGCAGGTTCAGCATGCACACGCACGTGAAGCGCTGCTCTCGCCACCAGTCGTCCGTGTCCAGCAACCTGGCGACATTCAACGGGATCAAAGAACGGAAAAGGCCAACCAAGCCACTATTCGTTTGTGTCAGAGAGCCACCAGTTGACCGTGTCCAGCAACCTGGATACATTGAACGGGATCAAAGAACGAAAAAGGCTAACCAAGCCAATATACGTTTGTGTCTATCAGAGAAGTAAAGAATAACGAGACCCAGAAGAAGTCGAATAAGGTCTAAAAATGCAAATCAATCAACTAGGAAATGAAACCTTATGTGATTCCACCTCAGAATTATCACCACTACACTACCGTAATAACAGAGGAAGCGTTAGATTCCTCAAGTTCTCAGGTTGCAACATATCTGGCCAACCTTAGACAATCCTACATTTATGATTTATGGTTATAATAAATGTATGATATACTAAATGTATGATTCGACGTGTCTATGGGGTGTAGCAGCCGCTTCAGGCATGACATGCGTTGTATATGGCGTGCGCTCGCAACTTCTATATGTCTTAAAAATTCAATATGAATGGAACCGCAGAAGCATGCTGGCCTAAAAAGTAAACGAAAATGTGATGACACATTTAAAATTTATTAAACGTTTCTTTTTTAATTTACGCGATCGATTTCTTCCACGTCAGTTTTACTGATACAGAAGCACTGTAAACACATCTATTAATTATTAATATAGCAATACTCACTTGAATCCCTTACTGCTGAGCGCTTTCCTCATGCTGCCCGATATCTCAGTGGCATATCTATCCGAGAAGAGGTGTGCGAAACGCCGGCTCACTTCCCCGTCACCGGCCCCGAGGTCCACCAGCGCACCACTCCCGTTGAGAACCACCCCCGCTTTGGTGAGTAGTGACCGGGCGTGGGCCTCTGATAGCACGAACATCGATCCTCGCCCCAGCCAGCTGAAGATAGAAAGAAATCTTGTTTAAATTTCAAATAAATGGTCTTTGGTAGGAGCAATTGAGCTTGGAGCATCTTATCGTTAGTGGCAACTGATGTGATATCTACGACAGATTATTAATAGGAAAGGAGTCCTACAAAAAATCCTATCTGATTTCGATGCAATTAATAATTATAAGCGAATTTCCATGGAATTAAGTAGGAATTGAAGATGGAAGAAATATTTGTTGTTCGATCCTGCAGGCACCACGGACATACCTATTTCTGCCTTATTTAAAAAAGCGCTGTTGTGGTCAGGATTTCTGTATCCCGATTCTGAGAAATGGCAACGCATCTGTGGCAAACCTTAGGTAAGACTATCTATCTTATCTGAGTTAAATTAAGTGGGTTAGGTGAACTGCACTGCTGCATTACTTTATATGATTAAAAATGGAGCTTGCAGTCCATCTTACGTGAAGAATTCACTTTAATTATGGACATGCACCACCAACTCCAAACAGAGCAGATACTTCGCAGCCCCGATGAAAATAGAACATCTTGTCATATCCTTTAAAGAAAGAAACCTTTAAATCCTTTAAAGAAACAAAAACTTAACATTGTCATAAAGCAGAAAAAAATCTATATTCGTGACGTTGGTGCAATTATTCTTGCGTTTATATATAATTTTGTAGTAAAATTTACCTAGATTCAGGATCTAAGATTCGAAGAGAATATGTATAGGTAATAGAATATGTAGGTACATGAGCAATATAGTTATCTGCGGAAAAATTTAATTATTTAAATTATAGAGCCTTCTCGAAAAGAAGGGTTAACATGTAGTCTGTATGTAAAGGGGCAATTTCTTTATGATATATAATTGACTGCAAAGAACAGGGTGTACCGTTCGCTTCGTGAACCGTCCCGCGATGTGCTATTACCTCCACGAAGCACGCTATTCCGTTGCAACTATTAATCTTATCTAAGTTAATTGTCGAAATAACAAAGTCCGCGCTACGCCGCTTCCAATTTAGCCGCGGCGACTTCCGCGAAAGCGGTCGTGTGCTGGTCGTCGCGGATGTGGGCAACAATAGCGCAATTATCCACTACCGTGGTTCGTGTGGAGGTTCGAGGCCCGCAATTACCGAGGATAAAACACAAAGCGTGCTGCGGGCGACGGCGTTCGGCGTTTAGCGTTCGAGTGCGGCAAATTGTGCGCCCGCGGCGGCCGCCCTCCGCCGCGACGTCTTCATCGCGCCGCGGGCCAACCGCGAAAGTGGATAATAACCAGTAAATCCTGCACTCATTAGCCGAGAGTGAGCGTCGCACCGATCGATACGAATCGTCTTCTTCGAGTAAAAGGATAATCGGCGCGAGACCCGAGCTCTGTTATTAGCCGTTGTACCATATATCACGCGCGGCATTATCCGCGGCCCCTGGCGTCCGCGCCGCAATTACCGTGGCGCGAACGGCACTACGTTCCGTCACAATACCCTATTAGGTGACCTAGGTATCCCGCGGCCCTACGACTGATATTGTGGCAACATGACCAATTCCACTCGAGAATAAGATTTACCCATCTCAAGGTACATGCTTCATATCGTGCGGTTTATTATTTGTACTATGACGTATTATCTGGTTAGATCGCGGCGATGTACCCGTATGGCGAACCTCACATAAGTCGTTATCGGGCGAGTATCGTGCTGGCAGCTCGTTTGCGGGCTCGTGGTGCGGCGGCGGGGAGCTGCCGATTGATTGCTTTATTGTCCCGTTGGGCGACGTTGCCGACGCGCAATACATGATACATGAAGCTGCCGCGGCCGCAACTAATGAGCGCCAGCACCGCGTAATTGTCACCGGCCGCCGTAAACCGACGCGAGCGTCTCTCCGACCGACGACCGAACGAGTTACGCGCAAAAACACTGTGTCTATGACGTAAGTGTTTTTAGATGTCTGAGATTGATGTACATCCTATCCGATATTAACGCTGTTTCGGTAAGCTCGCGATGCAAGCATGGAAATGGGATTTCAAAAATGTTGGGAGTAGTTTTACAAAGACGGAGGTGGCGCGCTCGGAATGTTAACTAGACGCGGCCCGGTAGCATCGACATGGAATATAATCCGTCGAGTGTGTCGAATATTGTGGGTACGGCAAGGGGTGACGCGTAAATCGAGTGGAGCGGTAGGTGCTAGGTGGCTGGCTATATCGGGTGTCTATTTCAATAGAATGCGGTGGCTTGCAACGAGGAATGCGATGCGGTTATCGAGGACGGAGGTGAGAGATGTCGGCGCGGGCGGGGGGTCGTATCGCGATTGCATCGGAGAGCAAACAAGCGGGCGGGGTGTCGCCGGGGCGCTCAAATCATATTACCCCCGCCACCCCGCCCGCACGCGTCATTTGTGTACGTTTCTATGGCGACGGCCCGGGCCGTGCATGATATTAGTCCGTGTGCGACTCATCTCCGTTTAAACTTAACGCCGCCCGTCGCGCGCGGGAAATTAAAACCGGCCCCGGACCGGAAGGCGCTCGGCCCGGCCTCGTCCCATCCTATTCGCCTCCCTCGCTGCTATCATGCAAACATTAGCTTATGAATCCTCTTATCGTTCCATCGGTATTGGTTTCGATATGCTCGGATGTAAATCATCGTATCCCACACATACATGTTGCTGATATTTTATGGCATAATACAAAGTTGTACGGTTTTCAGTATTTTGATATGTTACATTTACTTATGTTACATTGGGTACTACGAGGTATATAGGTAGACACTGCTATGAAGTATTAAGTAAGTGTAAGGAAATACAGTGTACATCTTTATCACATATTTATTAAATTAAGAAGAAGGAAGTAGGTAGGTAGGTAGTAGTAGGTACGTAGTAAACGGTATAATAACATATACAGCGTAATACTTATGTCTTGGTATAAGAATATCGATAAAAGTAAAAAATGGATTTGCTATTCATACCAACTTAATTGGAGAGTATAGTAATGAATTCGGTACAAGAAGCTCTACCAACATAATTAATGAACTACGTTAGAACAGGATACAATTGCAAAAATATGTTAGAAACAATCGTTAAAAGTAAATAATGAAGAAAAACCGTCGCATCGCTAAGAAAAACAAAACAAAACGTATTGTTCACAGACATAGCCGAGTTAATGCGTTATTTACAACAGCGCCGTACTGAGTCGCATCCGAGATACTGGAGAACCTCCCCTACGTATGTAGATACCTACACATTTGCTTTGCTCAAAGACATTGTCGCTTTCAGGCACCTCATTAGAGCGCGTCCCATGTGAGCCTACCCACCCCCACCCCGGCCGCCGCCACCCCCACTCACATACAAAGGAGAGCAATTCTTTTCCTCGCCTCGCAAACTCGGATGGATAATTACACTTAGGTAGCTACCAACGAACCCATTCGTCCTTAATGTCTTTTGGGCGTTATATGAATAAGTAGTTATGTATGAAGCAATTATCTGGGAAAGCTTTTCAGTTTCACGTCTCATAAAGATAAGGCACGTGACGAACGTTGGTGGAATAAATAAGGCATTTGGATATATAAACCTGATATCTATTAGCCCAATAAACTTAAGTTGGATAACGCATAATCGAAATCAAACTTACGTGTCAACCTCCGGCTCACACCGGCTATAAACTACAAAAAAGTGGATAGTAAAATGACATAAACAATGAGAGCAGAGGGCCAAAACGTTTTAGTGTTAAGAGTGGGCCCATAAACCGTTGACACGAACCCGTAAAATATTAACGATATCTACAAGAAAAATGACGACTATCAATGTAGGTACCGATTTTCGGTCGCGCTACAAATAATGGTGGGGCAGAATTTATACGGGGACCCGAATTGGCCCGATTGAATATTTTACCGGGCAACGAATGCGTCCGGCGATATTTTTCTATTTCGCCGACCATTTTTACTATCAATTGCTTAGTTTCCCGTTTAATATTATTCGTGCGACGTAGACAAAGAGCGTGGAATAAACGCACCCGATACACTCGTGATTTGTGCTGCATAAGCGGCTTCTATTATTTTTTTGTCTCTTGGTATGAGTGAGTTTTTATCGGAATTAATGTGTTTTCCTATTTATTTTCTTAGCCTCCACACAAACAACCTAAAGGCTGCCGGGATCATAACGTCAAACACTAGTGTGTTTTGATTTCAAAGAAGTGGTAAAGGCTTTCGGCTCATCCTCGTCGAATCGCGTGGTGGAGCGGTCACCATACCGGTCTGTCGGGCAGTGGGTCTCTAGTTCGATTCCCAGCCAGACAGAAACATGAATGATGAGTTTAGATTTTTGTTCTGGGTCTGGATGTTTGTATATTCGTCTTTGTTTGTCCATGGCACCCACGACACAGGAGAAAATCGTGGTGTGGGGCGATGAATGTAGAAAGCGTGTTTAAGTGTGCCCATATACTGACAGATCCTACAAGTTAAGAGGCTCAATTATCCTCCTTACACGTATACAAATTCTTAAATCAATCTGCCTTCCTCTATCCTCCGTGCAGCCTCCGAGTTCGCGGTATTATTTCTGAAATAGAAGGACCTTAGCAAAGTCTAAAAGACAGCAAGCTCCTTATAAAAATACCTTTTTGTCAAGCTCCCCCAAACGAAAATCCTAGATAGTGTGCCAGTGTGTCGATACTTACGTAACCATGGCATTTCAATATACATATGCCTTTTACAAAACAATTTTATTCACAAACAATACGTAAAACTGGAATTCTTATAACGTATTAAAAAATCTAAAGATATTTGATATTCTTTTACGTAAAACCTACTAATCAGATTTTGATGAAATTTTGCTGCAATATAGTTTATGATCTCAATGAACATTTTGAATAATCTTTATTTTGGTTGAAGTGGTATAAATGGAGCCGCGAGTAAAAGCATGTTATGTTTGATGTTTCCATTTAATTCTTCCATGTAAGGATTTTATAAAAAAATTTAGTATCACACTAGTTTTTCTCGCCCGCTTAGGTCATGTTTACCACCACAAAGTATCACATGTGTCAATCCAGGCCATAATCTATGAATGTGCCAAATTTAATTCAAATCCAATTAGTACTTTTTGGGTGAAACATTTGCTTTTATAATATTTGTAAGAATTTACTGTTGGCAAAGACTTTAGTGTCTATTCGAGATTCCATCATAGTTGTATCCCTAACAAGTGTAATCAGAATAAAATAAAGGGAGCGTGTTGTATAAAGCGCCTTAACTGGTATTCCATGCCCCTGAAGGAATCTTGAGTTATGATAATGGGAAGACATCTACCTATACGAATAAATAAAATATGTGTATGTGAATTATATAGCTGCCATTTTCCGCATAACATAACATAAAAACCTATTTGACATTGTCTGCCAACACATGTACAAGAAACCTGAAAAAACGCTAAACTGTTTTTAGGGAAACATCAACGGACAATCAAAAAAATTTTAATAGAAGAGAGATCAGTATGTTTATGACCGTAAAACAGACTAATTTGATTTCTACATTTATTAAAAAATCTACCAAGTGTGAGTCGGATTCGTGCACGAAGGGTTCCGTACCATTATCGATAAAAATCGGCAAAAAAATACACCTTTTTTGTATGGGAGCCCCCCATAAATATTTATTTTATTAAGTTTTTAGTATTTGTGTTATAGCGGTCACAGAAATACATCAACTGTGAAAATTTCAACCGTGATAGCTAATCACAGCTCTTGAGTTACAGCCTGGTGACAGACAGACAGACGGACAGCGGAGTCTTTATAATAGGGTTCCGTTTTTACCCTTTGGGTACGGAACCCTAAAAAAGGCAAAAACGTGCCATATACTATTCCCAGATATTAAAAAGGAGTTACGATTTTTTTAACTTTGAAATTGTGTTTATTTGTTAGTCGTATTCTTCCTTTGTCTAATTTATTTAGCTCCTGTCCCTGCCGAAGCAAACCTATACAGTTTAGCGTTTCGGGAACAATAACCTTTAAAGGTGTAAAGCGTGAATTTAAAGTTGCCGGATGGTTTATTGCTTATTGAGACTGGCGTGGACGTGGAATCTCAGTCAATACGCGAAATTATCGCTCGGTGGGAGGCGCGCGTCCCGATGAGGCTGCGGACTAAAACAAAATGAATCGTTTGAAACAATGAGCATTGTCGCGACTTGCATTGCGCGGGCGCACCTCGTTAGCGGGCCGCGCGCGATTGGACGGAACGCGCTGGGCGGGGCCGGCGACAACTGCGCGCACGCAAATAGCGCACCCGCACACAAATTAAAACAATAAAATGAGTAATAAAACAAAGTAAGCGCCGAAGAGCACCCGCTATCGAGCCTTAATGGCCGAGCGGAGGCGACGCTTCGATTTATTGAGTGAGCGCTCTCACCCCGCCGTCGATCCGGACGATAATAGTCGCCACTTGTGATTTTGTTTCGAAATAAAAACAAACGTTATGCTTTATACCACTGTAATAAATATGTATGAGTGATTTTGAATGGATGATAACTTTTAAATGTTGGTAATAGTTGTTATTATGCTAGAAGGGGTATGATTCAAATCTTCAAGCTTCAAGCCGTACCAATAGTGGTCAAATCAAATTTAGCAACCGGATCTCTTGCATTGAATAATAACACAACTCCAAAAACGCTAATTTTACACGGCAGCCAAGTAAAAATAAATAATGGTTTTGCATTTTTAATGAATTAAGTTAAACTTCATTCAATAAAACGTTTTGAATATGATTTTTAGATACATCATATAAATATAAATAAATAAATAAATAATAAGTCTTTCTTTGAATAAAATTGTAGGTATCATTAACTTTAATTAATTTTAATTAATTTCGATTTGTGCGGTTATTCTTGCAAGGTAGCGATGTGATCATTATTTTACTGCTATTAGGTACTGTGAGATTATTTTCATCCGTTTCCATAGTTCAACAAACGAACTGAGCGAAATTACAAATACGTCTGGTTCATGGAGATGTAGGTACATACTACCCGGAAACCTTACAGATCCCGAGGGAGTAATGAACTGTGTGTTCTTATCACAGATGGCGTTGCTGGCCAACATATCGAGACAGATAGAAATGGGACAGAATTATGATTGGAGCTTATTTTTCGCAAATTAATGTAATCATAGGAATAAACTCACAGCGCTAATATGAGTATCACATATACTAGTAGTACACAGTACATATATAAAATACTAGATTTTATATATGTACTGTGTACTACTAGTATATTATATACTAGCCTACTACTGCCTAACAGGAAGTACCACAGAGAATTCTAGAACTTTTTAAGGGGTGATTCGAGTCTGGAAGCACCAATGCCACACCTATCCGCCTAATAACAGAAGTGTTATACATCGGTGTGTTCAGGTCTGAGTGGTGTGGTAAGGGAGATGTACTTATCCGAAGATTCCGAGGCGTTCCAACTTAGTCCTCAGGAGTATCAAGGCATCTGTGGTTAAACTCAGGTCAGACTAATCTTATTTGGGGTTGATTACAGATGTCCATGGGGACAGTCAAGTGGCCAGATGGTAAGAAAGTCGAAAACACGCTTTCTACACTCATAGCCCCACACTAGGATTTCTTCCTGTATCGTGGGTACCATGGACACACAAAGACGAATACACAAATACACAGACCCAGAATAGAAATCTAAATTCATCATTAAGATGTCTGTCTGGCCGGGGATCGAACCCGGAACCTACTGCGTGACAGACAGGTATGGTGACCGCTCCGTTACGCGGGTAGTCATGTACCATCAGGTGGACTGCATGCTCGTTCGCTACTTCCGTATTATAAAAGATATACATTTTTTATAATGTAGCATAAGAGCATGCGATCCACCCGATGGTAGGTGGCCACTGGAATTCGTGGGCATCAATGATTACCTCCAGGTAGAATTTAAGTCCTAAGTTTGGCTAATATCTGCATTTTTTGCGTTTTATGGCTTCAGATAGAATCTTTTCTAAATGAAAGTGGACATATTTTCATTTCATTCCCTACTTTAATTTTATATATAATCTGAACATAAGATTAAAAGACATAGGCTTTTTCAAAAATCGAATAAGTAATCGCTGCAGCTTATATTCGGACATCTTATTTCGTAAGTACCAAAATAGAGTTATAGTACAAATTATGAAGTAACATCGTTAACGTGATTTAAAAACAAGTACAGCGCCATCTAGGTATACTGCCGACAACTGCTCACGTAACGCATTTTCGTTTAGTTCTAAAGAAGTTCACTTAAAAAAATAATGCTGATGATACAAATTATGTAGTAAAAAGATACTGCAAATAAACTGCATCATATAGCGAATATATAATCATTATTCAGGAAATAATAGCAAAGTCCAACGTATCCTGATAACTGCAGTGAGATTTAAAAGAAAGGCGACGTAACGGATGCTGCCTCATTTGTTAATACGTCGCAAACATGTGACGTCATCTTTATTAAATTCAGACTTGGAATTTCTTATTCCATTAAATTCAAACTTGGAATATTCCATTCCATGTATTCCATCTACGTATTTCGTGTATTAACAGTCCCGGCAAGTTTAGGTAGTAATAATATACTAATACAATAATAATACAATTTTTATCAGACAATTTAATAACAATTCAAAAGGCAGTCTTATCGTTAATCAGCAATTTTTTCGTAACATTTTATGACGAGGAGTTAAAGCCAGGACGAAATTAAAAATAAGTTACAAATAACAGTTTTAGTATAGGTACAATAAATATGAACGAATTTAAATTACAATAATACATGCATACCATTTTTTTTTAAACTGAATTTCATATAAGCTCGCGTGCTTTGGAGAAGATTCAGGTCGTTGGTTCTAGTTATTACTAAGACAAGCCGTTAAACCTTGGAGGCCTTATGTGCTTGTCGTTAAAGACTAAATGAACAAACGAGCGAACAGTCCATCTGGTAGAAGCTGATTATTATCGCCCATGGCGTCTGAATTGAACATTCAGTCAGGCAGACATATTTTTTTAGTCTCACGTCAAAAGTTTATCAGTATTTTGGAGAAATAATGTTATTTCAAAGAAAAATACCAGAAAAAAATCATAGAAAGGCGACTGTGTTACAAATGAAAAACAAATTAAGTAACCATCTTAGCAGATCGTATGATCATAGATGTCCATCATCAGTTAGACTGTAAGCTCCTTTGTCACTTTTTTCTTTTTTTTATCACATTGAAGCAGCAAATAAGGATGCAGTCTGCTTGATGGTAAGTAGCCACTGCCGCCCATGGACATCTATAAGCAACTTAATGTAGAACAGGTCTATCTGAAGTCGATCACAAATGAGTTGCTACTCCCGAGGACTAAGATGTTCTTCTCATAAATAAGTGAGCCGACAACCACATCGTTTCACCGAAACGCAAGTGTTGCTTCGTGTTTGAAATGGGTGTAGCGGTGGTACTTCCCCGGTCGAACTACACTGGTTCTACTTTCATAATTTTCCGTTACCTTGTACTATCTATACTTTAGTGTTATAAAAAGATTAACGACGTACTCATATAACACTAAGCTTCATTAAAGTACTTACTCGTAATCTTAAAGAAAATAAGTTCACAACGTATCAACGCTAAGAGAATAATAGCCAAGTCTAACATTTCCCGTTACTTCCCCTCCGAAGGCTTTCATTGAGCGAGCGGGGGTAACGAATGCCGTCTCATTTACTAATGTGTCACATACAGACGTTGTTTCACAAACTCCCGCAAGGCCAATGAGGAAGGCTGCGACGTTAATTGCGAAGAACATTGTGTTACATAACAAATCGTCTTACGTACAACCGCCACACCTATTTTTAGCAAAGCAGTTCTTGCCTTTCAGTGGAAGGGTGTGATTGCTGGCTTACTTATGTATGAGGCGACTATCTTAGTTCCCAGTAGAAGCAACGCATCTGTGATTGACTTCAGATAGAACCCCTGTTCTATATGAAGTTTATAACAGGTGTCAATGAACGGCTGTGGCCATCAATGGACTGTACACTACTTCAATCTTGCACAAAGATAAACCTTCATACACCTAAAGCCCCACACTATACTTTTCTCATGTAACGTGCCATACATACATATCGTGTACATACATAAAGATAGATGAATACCCAGACCCCTTAGATCTTTGTTCTGGGTCCAAGTCCAGAACAGAAATCTAAATTTATCATTCAGATATCTAGCCGGGATCCGAACCCGTAACTTAATGCGTGTCGAATCGCCATCGTGATCGGAGGTGCGGGTTCTCGATACTTTGAAATTACATTCACATAACACACTGTTTCATAGTTTTGTACAGATAAATATAAATACGTATTATATTAATCTATATCTATAACCCTTACACGTGTAAATAGGAAATACTTTAAAGGAACATCAATTAGCTAATGCGTAACGATATGTAAGTACAACATGCAATGATTTGGTTACTACCCAATAAGATTTCCCGATACAAGTGAAAGTCTTTAACAATTAATTAAGAGTTCACGGAAATCGAATTTAAAATATCGTTACACGTTTTTGTCAGGGACTCATGTTTACCGAAAATATTGCGCATAAAACATAATTCCGACGTATAATTTTTGAAAAAATATTCCTCCTTATTTCGTTAGCGGGACGAGCGTTTTCCTCAAAGGCGTTTGCGAGTTAGCCAGCTAGAGTAAACATTCGACGTCAAAGCGTGATTGTGAAAAGGATCGTGATTATTACACTGGTCGTAGTTAGCGGAGGCTTCATTAGGGCGGGGTGTCGGGATGGGGGGTCGGGGGACCTCATCTCGGCGGGTGCATCGGCGGCTGCGCGCGCAAACAAATTAAAACGTAAGACGCGCCCTAATCAATAGCGGAGTACGCCGCGAACGCCGAATTAACTCGCCTGAATGAAAAAATGAACAAAATTATATTCGCGCGTTACCCCCCTACCGCCCCCGCCCGCCGAGGAAATTGCTTTTCTTTCAGTGGGCGCGCACACACGGCGAGGCGACGTGAGCGAGGCGAGAGGGTTAGCACCGACACACACAATATTATAATTTACGTTTCCTCGTATATCGCAGTGTAAGTAGGCACTTTACCTGGGCGTTTCGCGCCCGCTCAGCCCTCGGCTCTCGCTAAATCTGAGCTTTATACGTTCACTTGACGCAACGAGAGCGATATTAGTTTCGAGCCAACTCTTTTCCTACTACGATATTTATTAACATTCTAGAACGTGAGCGATACACGAGGCGAGCATTTCTTTTTGAAACTTAAGCTACGGCGTTCATAGGATAAAAACTTAAACTGCACTTACTTTTCATATTGTAAATCGTCAACATTCTGTATGTGATTCAGCTCTCTAGCTTTATGCTTATAAAAAGTAAATAAAGTATAGACCCGATTTCAATATAAACTTTAGTATCGGTTTAGTAATCTTTTATAGGCACTAACTTTCTATGATGTTAATGTCTCGTCAAGGAAACAGCTGCTGTAAATACCTACAAAGGTGCGAATACCTACATATTTAGTGTCTGTAGATAGTTATGCGAGTGTCGATAGAGTACGGGCTAAGAGAATTCTCATTAATCGAAGGCGCTTGTCTAATCCGAGCGGGCTGGCCGCCCAATTAACGCGCGGCCGAAGATCTCCCGCCCAGAGCCGGCCAATGGCGGCCGCGCGGGGATTAATTAAGTAACTTCCCGTCAGCTCGCCCCCCTGCCCCTCATCACACCCACCCCTGACTCCTGCACCTCCCGCATCCGCAGACTCCGCGGACACGCCCGGAAAACTAACCACCTAATGAGGGGAGATGACCTCACGTGTCGTGTTTGTGTGCTTTGTCTGTGCCTGTGTACGTACAAACTATATCCGGCACATCCGGCTCCATACACAGCCTTTTGTGCTCGTTATGTATTATAAGTGATGCGGCAATGTTCCCGGTTAAATTTGCCACGAGGGTCCATTACGGCGAATCTAACTCGTAACGACTTTTCGAGTACCTACGAGTAGGTATGAGCGTCGGGAGCGAAGTTACGTAATGAGGCTCCCGGGCTCGGTATACGGAAACTGTTTCATTAGTTTACTCAAAATTTGAATGTTCAACATACATTTGAATTACTTTTGTTAACATGAGATTACTTGTGTTTAATGAGGAAATTCGTCATAAACTAATTCAAATTCCAATGCTGGGTACGGGTCTCGTCTCATAGCTAACAAATTACAGATCAATAGACATGACGTCTTTGAGAACTTTTTTACAGAACAAATAACCACGCATTTTTTATACAATTTACTGTAGAAAATATGATTACAATTATTCATTTAACACTTCTAGTTTGTATTTTACAATGCAAAGTCAACAATTATGTACATCAGATGATCAAAAATTCACGTAAAGCACGTAACCTCGAATCATTTTAGATGCCTTGATAAGTGATCACCAATACAAGTAAAAAAGATCAACAGTTTACGTAAGAAAAAAATCAGAAATACTTTTCTTGCTTTAATAACTAAAGTAGCAGGATAAGGCAGTCTATATGGCACCATAAATCAGGGTGGCCGCAGGACGAAGGTCAATTAAACAAGGCCGGGACGTCGGAAACACGTGACAGATGGGAGTGACTGGTGCCATTGTTTGCCGTCCATGGCGTTATGATCGAACGGAATCTTGTTACCTGCAGCGATCCACCATAACTTATGTAACCATACCATATACCTGTTACTTACGCTATAAAGGAATGTAGTAGATAATTTATTTATTCATACATGATCACCAACATAATGCACAAGACAAAGTAAATTATAGATACAGAGAAAAGAGGTAAGTGTCATTACAATTATAGGTGAAGACAGCATGCGAATAAAGAAAGCGACTAACATAGCTGTAGGAGTATTATAATAATTACAATATATAACCATTTACAGGAATTTGACAATTTAATTACTTATTTATATTAAATAAGCAATAAGAGCAGAGTAGAAAAATATCGTTAAAACAAATAATGTCATATAAATGGATGAAAATTCGTCAAGGCATTATATATGTATGTTTTTTTTTGAAATAGCAAGCGCACATACAGTCCACCTGAAGGTTAATGGCCACACTATCACTATCACCTATAGTAAACTCGCCAGTTTACACTAGACGCCAGGTGGTACAACCAGCGTACTCGACCGAGGTACCACCGAAGCTTGAAGCAGTTCTTGCGTTTCGGTGGAAGGTTGAGGTTGCCGGCTCACATACATATATGAGGCAACCATCTCAGTTCGCAGAGTAGCAACACATCTGTAGTCGACTTCAGTTGGGTTCAAACTGTTCTATATGAAGTTGTTTAAGATGTCCATGGGCGGCAGTAACCACATAATATCAGGTGGACTTTATGCTCTTCTTCTTCTGTTTGCTGTTTCAGTCTGATAATAAAAAAGACGCCTAGAATGCCTTTAGGTATTATGTTCATCCTGTCTAACACTAAGATTTAAGTGTTTGAATAAATAAAAATAAATGTATTAAACAAATTTAAGATCTATTGCTGGGAATGTGTTGTTATCAGCATGACAAGGTTTTGATCTAACTTTAAATAAATATTCTTAACCATGTAATAGGCATAAAAACTATTCTGAATAAAGGTTTTATGTCAGTATAATTAAATTGTCTGGCATCAGTGAGTGCTAGGGACAGATTTCCAATAGTGTATCCTTGCTTCGGAAAATACGTAAGGTAAACATGTTATAATTAGGTAACAGTCGTTAAACCTTGCCCACAACCTTGCTTGAGATAAATCTGGTATAATAGATAATATACTATATAAAAAAATAGAAACCCAAAACAACAAGAAAAAAAATGGCAATACCTACTTTTACTGAACCTATACGTTTATTTTCTCGGTGTCTCTCTGTACAACTAGATAGCATTATTGAATCGATTTGGATAAGAGTTCCATTAAAGGATAGGATACTTTAGAGGAAATAATACACAATACTTGTACACATAAAATAATCGTGTACCCAAATAAGAAAGGGCATGGATCAACTTGTATATGCGCAAGATAAACTATATAAAAAATATTTTTAATTAAACGCTTAATTATATTTATTAGTCGATAATAATTATATATTATTATTACAATGAACGTCATAGCGTAACCGTTTCCGTAACGCCTAGCGTAACCGTTTTTGTAACGCCCAGCGTAACAGTTTTCGTAACGTCAATGCTTAATCCCTCTCATAGCGCGTCTTAAGTTAATTTCAAAAATATGCACAAGTGTGTATACTCCTTAAGAAGCGCGTGGAACCTCATTTCTGTAAATATTAAGTAACTTTTAAAATTAAAGGTAATTGCCACAACTGTCTGTTTTGTGTACCGGTGTTTATGATTGGCGTAGGTATTAAATTTATGTAGCCGGTCATAAATAAGTTAACAGCAATGAAACTTTTATGGGCAATATTCTTTATCTTGTTTTGAATTTCATCAGTGCCTCTGTAATGTCGGTTTTATAGTAACTTCTTTTTCATTTCGAGCCAAAGTTCGGGGGCACGAAAGAGGCTCAGTTTGAATCAAATAGATATTGAAGTACGAAAAAAAATAGATTTAAGATTTCGTTGCTATTATATGAATGCGTAGTCAAAATAAATGTCTGTATGACGTTACGATATATGCTTATGAAAGCATTTTACTTCGAACATTACTCAAACAAAAACACACACAATACACGAAAACAAAAAGCTGTAAATGACCTGTTTCCGACGTAGTTTAAAAAAGCCAGCAGTGGTCCATAATGGAAGGCTCGGGATGCAGGGGTGCCAAAATAACTAATAGTTTTCGCGGGGGCGTGTTAGCATTTTTCTTCTGGTCGTGACGTGGGGTGGGAAAGGTGGTTGAGGCTTTCAGTGGCTGTACGGATCATTTATACTTCATCGACGTCCCTAATAACATGGCAGGAGTCCGGCTACAAGTATTGTTTGCTCCGGTGGAAACCTGAATGAGCGTTCTACATCATTGAAGGATTTAACCCACTTTGTTACGTAAGGCTTGTGCCCGACACACGTTTCAATTGAAATGTACTGTTTGTAGTTCCTTGTTTGTATGAGCTGTATACTTTTTCAAAATGTAGCGTAATATTAATTGTAACTCTTCACATCTGTGAAGAGTTACAATTAATTAATTAGTAGATACTAATACATGCACTATCTGTCATTACGTGTATTAGGACTAAGGAATTATATTTAATTCAGGTAAGATTTAGTTGTGTCGGTAGTATTTTAGTAAAAAAAAAACATGTACGATTTTTTCTGAAACTTTCCCTTGTGTTTAAAATTATCGTTGAGTGGATGTGAAAAGTGATTCGCGAGGGCCACTAAATATTCACGTAGCGGTTTAAAAGTCAGCGTTGAGCGAATTTCACCATGTTTCAGTACAGTTGATAGCGAAATTTCGTGGCCTTGCGATACATAGGTGCATTTGTTATTAGCGCCAAGCTATTGTCGCTTGAAGTGAATGTTCCATGGCCTTTGCTTTACAACTGTAGTATCTGTATAATTTTATCTTATAATATAGAAGTAGTGATATGAGCGTGTTGTTTTCGTTATGGTGAGTAGGAACCACCATCCATAGACATCGTAATCAACACAAATTAGGATGAGATTCCTATCGCAGGACGTTGCTACTGTTGAGGATTACCACCTCCCTTTAAATCATAACACAGTGTCCTAATGTGTTATGATTTAAAGGGAGATTGGAAAAGGAGATCGAAATTGATATTATTAGGTAAAAATAAATGTTGCGCTGGAGCCTAGTGTTGCATGAAGGAAACCTTCTATACCTATGATACAATCAATGCACATAGACATTGCTGATTTGCGGCAAAATCTACAAATTCAAATCTTGTACATACGTCTCTACCGTCCCTAAGCCTTTGTTTCCACGGTACCTAAGTGCGATTAATTTCGCCACCTCAGCCCTGATTGCTATCACGCCTCCCTTGCCCGACGCCCGGAAAATCAACCCTTTTGCGTCTTAATTACCACGCCTAGTTTCAGCGGCGGGCTGCCATTGGTCCGCTGTCGTGCGGCACCGAAGGCCCCCGTTTTAATTGGACGCTTGTAATTAACGCGTAATCACCGGCGGCGAGGGGCGACGCTCGATTTGAATTTTTAATTACCGCTGACGGTTTCCGCGACGCTCATTGGCGCTCCTCTTACATAGATGCCTATTGTCTTCGTCTGAATATTTTAACTAAGACAATGGGAAGTTACATGCTTTTACATAAATACTTTTTTGTGGACTGGTTTGGGAACTATGTTATCGCTTTCATAGATAGTGTACCTATTGTACATATACGTAATAAACGAAACAGTTTTTAATATAGGTCAAAAAGAAACTATTATAAAATCAGGACTAAATTCTTCAGCATCAGCCGCTATTGCATAAGAAAAAAACGAAACAAACATAGCGTGATGTTGTATAGCTTATAGCCTTACTTAATAAATTGACTATTCAACACAAAAAGTTTTTTTCAATTCGAGCCAGTAGTTCCTGAGATTAGCTCATTTAACCAAACTAACTCTTCAGTTTAAAATATTAAAATAAACAGTATGAGTATACATTTATGTATATATGAGGCGACCTCATTTCTCGGGAGAAGCAACGCATCTGAGATCGACTTCAGTTAGAACCGCTGTTCTATATGAAATTGCAGATGTCCATGGGCGGCAGTAACCACTTACCATCAGGCGGACTACACGTTCGTTTGCTACTTCAATCTATTAAAAAAACATTAAAGCCATTTATGTGAATATTGGACAGGGTTCATTTTTTTAGGGTTCATAAGATTTATTTAAAAAAACAGTCTGATGAAAAAAAACTGTTATAGGTATTAAAGAGAATTTCACCTACTGAATGGTACATTGACGAAATAGTTATAGGTATATCAGTATATATTATGAGAATATTTTTAGACATGACGGAACACGTTAGTTCTTTTATTCAAAGGCTCTATTCCCTAACGTTATCAAACGTGCATAAATATTGACGAGGTGCGTAAACATATTAACATACCATTTGCATATGAATATGTATTAACTATTGTTTTATGTAAGAAATTTCTTTGGTTACATATTTTCTTTTTGCGTGCAAGATATAACAAAGCAACGGTTAATGCTTAAATAAAGGTACATTTAATTAAACTTCGTTAACTGTTCAGACAGAGAACAGTGGTAAAAAAATTATAGGTATATAATTAATATAATTGATATTCAAATGCTGTAATCGCTGGTGGTATAGTTTAGTCTGTTTGGAAAGGAGCAACGCCACACCTATTACCAGCGTCAAGCAGTTTCAGTAGAAGTGTGAGTATGCCGGCTTTCTTTCATAAGAGTCGACCGTCTCAGTCCTCGGAAGTAGCAGCACATCTGAGATTGACAATTCTTATAAAAAATATTCAAGAACGATGAGATGAAGAGATGAAGAAATGAAGGATTCTATGTAGGTACTACATCACCATCTCTTCGGTAAATGTTACGCTGTAAAGACAGCGTATGCATATGTTTCAAAGAAGACTAATTAATTATCTATTCAGCGTTTCTCAATCTACGTAAATTGTTACGTCCCCCTTAACAGATAATACAGTCTTGTGACGCCGTTCTTAGGTACAACACTTGTGTAAGCATCTAGCATATCATACTTCATTCATTAAAAATCGCAGAACTTTTTTTGTAACCTTTACATAAAAAATGATCATTACCTACGCTTTTCGGGCATAACTGTAGTTGCTCCGATAAGTAGGTACAGCACTTATCGTCTAGCGACTCCAATAAAACAGTTACGAATCCTAGGGTTTCCATTTTGGGAACCCATGATTTAGGTATCAATATAGCTAGAACGTGCAGCGAATGCCGCATCATTGGCAATCCTCGGTGGCCGCTAAGAAGGCGTTTATGCGTGTGCGCACCACCGCCACTGACGTTGAGTGACGCGCTCAACCGCGCGGCTCTAACTTAACCAGGTAAATAAGATGCAGCCTGTATAATTTATGAAAATGATCAGTTTGCTTTTCGAGGCATAACTGCTGCTGCTCTTATACTGTACTGTACTTCTATCGCTTTTCTATCTTCTAGCGACTCCTCTAAAACAGTTGGGAAGCCACACTACAGTTTGGGAACCAGTGACCTAGGCATAGGAGCTGCTGCGCCAAAGCTGTACTGCAATAATCATTTCACAACTCCCATTAAACAGTTACGAACCCAAGGGTCTCCCACTATAGTTTGGGAACCCGCGATCTAGGTATCAATATAGCTAGAACGTGCAGCGAATGCCGCATCGTTGGCACTCCTCGGTGGCCGCTAAGGAGGTGTTTATGCGCGTGCGCACCACCGCCGCTGACGTTGAGTGACGCGCCCAGCCGCACGGCCCCACCTTAATAAGGTAAATGAGATGCAGCCTGCCCGCGCGCATCGGTTCCCTTAAATTAGTACCGACTTCGACCTCGCCGCGCACCGCTAACAAACGCCTTGTTACCCTAAACGAGCCGCATTGCCAATGAGTTGCTGTTTGCCGTTTCGAACGGTTGCGATCGTGATTTACGATACAACCCTCATTAGAACTAGGTTTGCGTGATCAGATAGAGTCTTCAACGTTCATTTGTTTGTTTTTTTTACTATACACGAGATATTTGGAACATTGTGGTTTCCTACGAAGGTTTCCTCAAAAGTCGGCAAGAAATTTGCAATAGTGACAGTTCTCCATTGACTAACGCAATATTTTTTCTTTACTATAAATGTTCTGAATCTCAAAAATGTATGTGCGAAGTACAGATACGTATAATTGAGGATTTCCAAATCTGTTTCGGGATCATCGACCCTTTACATTACCGTCGATACGTCTACGAAAACCGGACAACTTCATCAGCCGTCTCGTAAATAGTCTGTGGTCGATAACAAGAGCTTTCCAAAAAGGAGTTGTCACAGCCGACAAAAAGGTTGGGTTTAATTTTTTATCCAATTAAGAGGATCGGTAGGTTTTGCTGTACGTTATTAGTTTTTAGTCGGGAGTCGCCAGCCGTTTTTGCCCGGGGCACGGGTCAAGCGCGCTGAGACAAAGCGCCGCGTGAGTGTTGCCCACTTTTCAAAAACTTTCCCACTAAAACTTAAAAACAAAAGCGTTTAATTTCAACTAATTACCTTGAGGACGGAAAAGCGTATCCCTGGCTAAATACGTAATCTGCCATAAAAGAGCAAATGAAGTCGGTTAAAAAGGTATTCTCTGTCTCGCTACTCAAAATAACCTAGCTGTGAAAATAAAATATACCCCCTAAAATACCTCAATTTTTTTTTACTCCCTAACCATCTGCATAATTAAAAATATATATATTTTTACGGGGAAATCCCCTAAGTTGGCAACACTATTGCGTTCCGTCGTGCCGTCCGCTTGGTTCCGCGTGCCGGCCGCCCATTCAGCGCTAATCGCTTCATTCACCGGCCAGCGAGCGCTTTTTCCCCGCACTCGATCGGTCATGCATTCCGAATGCCCGAGCTGTCGTTGCCCGATATCGCCCGATGGCCAATTAACGCCAAGCTCACATTGCATTCCATATCTTGTATATTCTAAGTCCGGTTAGGTATAATCTTGTACAATACATGCGATATCTCATTTAAGTCAGACGGACATGTAATAAATAGAAACGTGCGTTTGATCATCACCTGATATGTTATGTTGAAACAAGATGTTATGAGAAACTAAGATGTGCTTCCTCACTTATAGGAGAAGTATGGATTTCTCCCATGCTGGAGGAAGGAAGCAGAAGGACGAAAAACAGGATACAGCTTAACTAATTTCGGTTATTTCTAATACTACAGATCAAGATATATTTTTTTAAGACTCTTTCTATACATAATTATTTAATAACGTATTTTTTTATAAAACTGAAGCACTTACAGTCCCCCTCATGATAAGTGGCCACTGCCGCCTATGGAACCATCTATTAGCAACTTCATGCAAAAAATGATTTCATTTGAAGTCAATCACTCAATCAAATCGTCAATCAATCAAAGATTATCGCCTCATATGTCAAACGACAATCACGCAACTGCTTTACGCTAGAAACAGAAGTCGGAGTACCGATGGTACCTGTACGATCGAACCATATTCGTTAGTCCTTGCAAATTGTAATATTTGTAATTTTGGCATATTCCGTCATCGACATAGTCAATAAATTTCAATGTGTACCCAAACGCCAGAAATCAGAATTACAGATATGGAAAGTAACGAAACTAAATTAATGCGAATGATTGATGACCTAGCGTAGGTCGGGGACAAAACGAGTATCTAGAATAGATATTCTAGATTATGTAACAGATATTCTAGTTATGGGGAGACTTGATTCGTGCCAGGAGTCCACTGTGCGGTATTAGCAGAACAAACGCCGTGAGGAAATCAGAACCAGTTGGTTTATTTACAGAAAATATCTGTTTGACGTTGATTCAACTGTTTGCGCTTCTACTTTATAGTTCTTATATCGTATTAATTGTTCAAGCCTTTACGTTTCGTACACACATAGCTCTAGACTATTTTTTTCCTACACATAAAGACAAGTACAAGCACCCAGACACACAATAATAATCTATTTTTTTTTTATAATGAAATAGCAAACGAGCAAGCAGTCCAGCTGATGGTAACTGTTTACTGCCGCCCATGGACATTTGTAAGCAACTTTATATAGAATAGGGGTCCTATCTGAAGTCGACCACAGATGCGTTGCTACTCCCGAGGACTGAGATGGTCGCCTCATATAAAAGTGAGCCGGCAACCACACCCTTCTACCGAAACGCAAGAACTGCTTCACGCTAGAAATAGGTATGGCGGTGGTACTTCTCCGGTCAAACTACATTGGTTCTACCACCTGGCAAATAATTAACAAGCTAAACGTTGCTTACATATTTTTTACTATTTTAGAATGATGATAGATGGCGCTGATACATATGAACTATGAATTAGAAAATATCGGTACATAATCTGTATTCTGTACAGTCATTGACAATAGATTGTTATTTAAAAATCATTTCTATTAAGCCAACATAACGTGTGTACATAGATAAATAAACATAAATGTGTGTGTAATTCACACAAAGCTGAATTGAAACTTAAAAATAATTTCGCATGTACCAAACTTTGTAGCTTTTACGTTAACAAGTAAAATCGTTAGTGCGACTCAGAAATGGGGCACAGCGCCATCTAGCTGTACGCATTTTCGGTTCATCGAGCTTCAAATAACAATTCTAAATAAATTTCACTTCTAAACTTAGTAAATAATTTCTCTGCAACACATGTGTAACTCTGCCATATAATATCGCTGTGATATATTAAAAAATGATGTTAGACAAGATACATAAAACCGCGAATGTCAACAGTAAACACGTTGGCTGAAGTACTCGTTAGTTAGTTCCATAAATAGCTGGCTATTGTTTCTGTGACATGCTAGCTGGATCCCATTGTGCTCGTAACTGTCTGCTGGCTCTGAGGGAATGGAACACTGTGTGATAGACGCGGCGATGTAAATATTTCCAATAATATTCTACTAGACGTTCTCCATTTTCTTTTTACATGCCTGCGTCCGATGAGGCGTAATGGTTTTAAAGAGGAAAAGTAATACATAGCTAATTTATGTATGTTTGTATGTAGAATGTATTTGTATGTCCATTTCTTTGGCAGGCGCTACAGCCCAAACGGCTTGACACAACGCGGTGTGATGGACGCGGTGATGTAAATGTTTCCATTTATGTTTTACCGGGCGTTTTACATTTTCGTTTTTTTACTCTATTACGTCAGATGGAGGGTATTTTTTTAGGAGTATATGTATGTTCTTTGGCACGCTCTACAGTAAAAACGGCTTGATGGATTGTAACATATGACATATCATTGGAATCACCTAAGTTTGCAGAGTGACATAGGCTATATCATTTGTAAATATGGCGTCTGCGAACAGATAACATGGGGGAGGAGGGATATATTTTTTTAACTTTTAATAACAATATGGGTAACACAGACAATTATAAAAATATATGTGTTAAAATCCTTTTTTGTGAGTATTTTAATGCTATTTTTTTGTTTTTCCCGACTTCCAAAAAGGAGGAGGTACTCAATTCGTCTGTATT